>VBSM01000483.1:182179-193332 GCA_008086735.1 Cheirogaleus medius
TTTTTAACTGTTATGTGCAATTCCAGGGTTTGGGAAAGACTGCATTAAACTAGTATCTGCACACAGCACTGCAGTTGGCGAGATTTTCATTTTGAACCTCAGCCAAGATATGCAAAGCTAATTATGGAACTGTTAATTACTAAATGTTTAAAAGGTTATTTGAAGGCGACTAAGTTTCCACTAATATTGCAAAAAGAATGTTAATAATTTTTACCATAAATTTAGGTCCTTACTTGTTCAAAGTCACATGCTAATACAGTTTGAAGGTAATATTTCAGTCATAAATGTATTTTTAACCAACAAATTCAAATATCACTATTATGATATCTAAATGCTTGTGGCTAATCATTTCTTTACAAGACATGCTTTTACATTTGCATACAGACAGTTCAGTTGTGTATTAGGAACAAAAACTAAAGAAACAAATATTACTAGAGCCCAAAAATGAGCTAAAATATAAATCAAAGTATAAGCTATCAGACAAAGTAAGATTATTAATTAGGAGGCAATGAGGTGGGGCTTATTTTACACATACCATTTTTTTAAAATAACTTTTACAACTATCTACAAATACACTAAATTAGGTCTTTAAAGAAGAAGAAACAATCTTGCCATAGATGTTTCACCTGAAAAACTAAAACCATTATGCACTTAAATGCTTTACAGAAGCAACTTCAAAGGGCCTGAACTCAGTAAGTTAATAAAATGGTTTAGAAAAATCATTTTATTGTATAAGCCTTGGGGGTAAAGCTGTTTGTAATTTATTTATGTCTTTTACTTCACCAAATTGCTTTGGTGACCAAGCTTCTCATTTAAGTGATTAAAGACACAAACCCAAATAGTTAAATAGAGCAATTACTTAAGTGTCCTGTTTTTCAACAGAGGTGCCCAGAAAAATATCAATAGAATGTTTAGTGCTCATTATTTTCAAAGGGGTTTGTTATTTAGAATACAGTGCCCCATTGACTAGCACTCGGCCAGGTTTCCAGACAATATGAGACACACATTGGATTAAAGACGACTTTTTTTCCTCCTCTTAGAATACTCAGAATATCAGGTGAAATAGTGACAGCCTCTTGAATCTGAATATGCATGATATGGCTAAAAATGCAGATGACAATTTCTTTTGGCATTTTTCCTCACTATTTCCCCTCTCTAATGACATGTCTAAATAAAAAGAGTTCCCATTTTCCAAGTGGGCATGAAAAGTTCCCAATTTATTAAAGTTCCTGAGGCTCTTCTCACCTCGGATTCCCTTCTAGCCAGCTTCTTGGGTTATATTCGTGACATCAGGATTAACTATAGGCAATTGATTGACAAAAACTAAACACAAAAACCATGTCTTCACAGAGTTTGGGAGAGGAACTGGGCTGGCAGGACTTTAAAAAAAAAGAAAGAAAAATTGAATTTAATAAAAAAATTTACATATTTTCCTCTATCCTTTTCGAGCTCTTTCTTTTCGCCTATAATAAGAATCACACAAACTGCTTTATCAAATCTATCCTCAGAAACAGAAGGAAGCAGGACAGCAAAACTTTCCTAATTCACGTCCTTCTGTTCATGATATCAAGCTTAATTTAACAAGGTTGCTTTTCTTGTATTACAAAATTCTAACTCTTACATTCATGAGAAAAGACTATAGGGAAAAACTTCCAGCGTTGTATTTACAAAGTACTGCTAATATAAAAAGCACCTTCTACAAAAGAATTTTTTTTTTACTTTTGAGTAAATTTCAAACTTTTAGAAGATAATTTCTGACAAATCAGGTAAAGATGAAGACATTCACATTTCAAACTACTTTCTCTTTAAAACAACAAATAAATGCGGGGGTTGGATTTAGTAATAACCAAATGAATATCAAAGTTAACAGAGCTGACACTTAGGAATGTTCAAAATGTTTGGTAAGTTTCTCTGTTTACTTTTTCTATGATGGTGGGGTAAATGTGCTGATTTCAGATTGTCAATGGAGCTTTCACGTGTGGTGTTAGTAGTAACCAGCCCACTTAACTTCTAACTCAGCCCAAGTTCCATGTTGGGTCAGTTTTTACCCTATTCTACACACAACTGGCAGGGGAACAGGAAAGTTTAACAGTTCATTTATTTGGCACAATCCCACACTGTCACAGAAGAGGTTTTGTCTCTTCCAGTATTTGGTGACCCGCCCACCCCCACCTGACAGTAGGTTTCAGTCATTGCTATTCTTCTAACTAATCAACCAAAGGCCCATGACGACATTTTCTGACCAGCCTTGCTCAGGATCTAACATTCTCAGCATGTGTAATTTCACTTGGCACTTCAAACAGTATTTTTGAAAGGTATTGAAGTATTTCACTGAAATCTGCGTTTCCTTCACACTGAGACTGGGAACATGCATTTTCAGATACAGAAGACTCTGATTTGACTGACAAGTCTAAACAAATAGTAGATGAGGAAGGCACAGGAGAGTCATGCAACAACAAGGGAAAGACAAGATCAAAGCAGGACATTCCTTGTTTGTGATAAAAGTAGTCTTTTAGAATAGAAACTTTCTTGTAAAATTGCTGCCCATCTTCCACATATTTGATAAACATGTGCGACCTATCCACAATATCCCAGATGTGACAGCTCCATCAGGGAAAATGAAAAATCAAAAACAGCACCAGGTGTCATTCTTGGGGCTTGTCCAACGGCAGCCCGTGGAAGATTCTATTTTATTCTGTTCTCCTCACATTAAATAATAATAATCAACGTCAGAGAACGAGAGCATTTGGATTTGAACAGATGGCATCCAACACCTAACAAGCAAAGCAACTCTTCCAAGCATTATGTCCTAAATGTCTGATGGTCCCAAGGATCAAGGGGGCTTATTTGTCTTAAGAGGGTTGGCAAGCTGGATCCACTATAGTCACCAACCCAATGCTTAAGAATATGCGTCATTATCCAGTCAGCAACTAAAAGCAAAGAAAATCAAACCACATTTTTATAAAATTTCACCCTCTAGTCCAACTTGAGACGACCAAATGCAACCCCATCAACAATTCCTCCACTTAAAGTAGGAATAAGCTTGAAGCTAAACAAATGTATAAAGGTTAACAAACTTATCTAATTTTGACAAGGTTGTGCAACACCAAAAGAATCCGCAGGGTGCCCTTCCCGTGAGTGTATTTGAATATGCCTGCTCTACTAAAGTTATGTTTGCAATTGAAACTAAAAGCACTAGCCTAGCTACTCAACTTTTTTTCCCCCGTCAATGCAAAGCAGCATCCGTTTTTCAAAAAGAGCCAAACAGTAACCATACAAACATCTCAATGTTTTCCTTTGGAAAGCCAACATGGATTTCGTCTTTCGCACAATCACACAAGTTTCCTCCTATACCTTTGCAAACACCACTGGACTCTAAAGATAGAAAGGTCACATGCAAGGGGAGGAAGGGATCAGCAGTCAGGGGGCAAGACTGGCTGGCTGCGAGGAGGTGAGACCTCATCCCCTGAGGTTCAGACAGCGGCTGGGGGAGAGGGAAAGCTAATTAGAGTATCCCCCCGACACACACACACACACCGCCCGGCAAACGCAGGGGAAGGTCAGCAATGGGGAGGGGACTAAAGGAGGAGACTATCAAAAGCATGGAAAAATAAAACCAGGATGCCCAGAGAAAGACTCAGAGGTGGGATGCCGCTGGAAGTTAGGGGTCCTGATAGGATAAGTGGGGTGCTCGGGGTGAACTGTGTCAGGAAAGGGGTGCGGGGGGGACAGGGGAAGGCGCAGTCCGAGAGATGCAAATACGGCCAAGTGCAGGCGGCGGCGGTTCTCACCTGGGGGGTCCTCTCCGCGGGGTTCTTCATCACCGCTTGGCGGAAGCTGTTATCCACGTAGGACGCCATCTCCCCCAGCGGTCCGGGCCCGGGCCGCTCCGCACCCTCGCCGGCCTCCTCCCAGCCCGGCGCAGCCGCTGCCTCCGCCCTGCGCGCTCCGCCCGCCCGAGGCTAATAAGCCAAACCGCGCGGCGGCGGCGCGGGGCCCGGGGGGGAGAGGGGGGCGGCGCGGCTGGGCCCGGCGGCCCCGAACGCGGGACAGGCGCGACCGGCGCTCGTGGCGCGCCGCTCTGGAGACCCGCGGCGGAGAGTGTCCCTGGGGCCCCGAGCCTGCGGCGCGCTCGGCCGTGGGGAGCTCCCCTTCCTCCTCCTCCTCTTCCTCCTCGCCGCTCGGCCGGCTCCCTCCGGGCCCTGGCTCGACACGCCTCCCCCGGCTCCACTCGGGGGACAGTGGCGGCTCCTCCTGGTCCCAGCAGGCCCGAGTTATTTTTAGGGAGGTACGAGTGGCAGTGGGGAGGGGGAGGGCTGCAGGCAGGCGGAGCCTCCTCTCCCCCCTTCGCCGAGGGTCGCCCCCTCCTCTCAGGGGCTCGCGCCGCCGCCCAGGGGTCTCCGGGAAGCGCTCGCGTCTCCCGCGTCCCCGGTCCTCGGGCACTTGGGCGCCGCGGCCGCCGACCGCGAGGACGGACCGGGTGGGTCTCGCTCAGGTACGGGCGCTGCGAAGCCCGATCGCCTCGGCCGCCGTCGCCGCCGCTCCTGGGCTCCGTCTACTGCGATCGGCCGTCCCTCCCGACTGCTGCTGCATCCCCTCGGGCCGCCGCGCCGCCGCCGCCGCCGCCTCTGCTGCTCGGGCCGCCGTGGGCTCCGCCGCCGCCGCCTCCCCCCATCAGCGCGCCCGGAGCGGAGCTGCCCCGGCGCCCGCGCCGCCGCGGCCAGAGCAGCCGGCCCGGGCTGCAGCCCTCCGGCCCCGGCGCGCTCCGCAACTTTGTTCCCGGTCTGCGCGGGCGGGGGAGGGCGAAGAGGGGCCGCGGGCAGCCCAGGTCCGGACTCCCGGCGCCGGGCGTCCGAGGGCCGAGAGCCGAGCGCCGCGCACAGCCCCCTCGCAGAGTGTGTTTGGGAAGCGGCGATTCCCCTCCTCTTCCTCCGCCTCTTCCTCCTGCGCCTTCTCCGGCCGCCCGAGCCGCTCCTCAGGGAGGAAGCGGCCTCCGGGGCTTGTTGCTTTGTGCTGCAACCATGGTGAGGAGTGAGTGACAAGGCGGGGGCCAGTCGGCGGCCGCCGCATCATCGGGGGCGGAGCGGCCCGTCGCGCCGGTCCCGCCTCCTGGCGCTCCGGGTGCCCGCCCGCCGGCCGCGCCCTCGCTCCGGAGCGGCACCTTCGCCCGCGACCAGGTGAGCCGGCGCTCGGGCCGCAGGGAGGCGCAGAGCCCACGGCCGAGCTGGCCTGGCCCGGAGGAGCGGGCGCGAGTCCTGGTGCCCAGGCGAGAAGCGCAGGGCTCTCCTCCCCCTGTCTCGCGCCGTGCCCCCTGCCCACAACGGGGACCGGAGCCAGCAGCGTGGGTCGCCTCCCTCAGACTGCCCTTGGCGCCACGCCGCCGGCCCGGGGCTGAAAGTTAACCCCGGGCAGAAGTCCGGCCCGCAAGCTTGGGCAGTACTGGGCATTCTTTTTGAACCCAGGAGTTGGCGCAGAGTTGTTTCCGTGGCGATAAATCCTCTTAGGGTTTATTTTGCTTATATGTAATTTACTGCACCCTCTCATGCCTTCCGTGCCCTCTCTGGCACCTTCAGACACTAAAATGACCACGAAATTAAGGAGATAGGTTTCAACACTAGACCCACGCCCCCCAGACACCTAAACATGCCAGATTTAAAGGTCGTTATGGCGAGACCAAGTTGGCAAGTTCTGTGACATATTCAGGAACATTTATTGGTATATCTGGCTTTGCCTTGGGCAGAGCAAACCTCTAGATCCCAGATTTCCAAGCCAGACTCATTTGGTGCAGAGACCATAACATAGTCCTTTAAGATATTACTACTCCCTCCCTGAGCCAGGTCTAGGTGTGTAAGGTCAGCCCAAAAGCAGAAAGGTCACTAGCCAAGCATCAGGGACTACACTGCTGTTCTGGTCCCAGAGTTTTATTTTTGTATGCCACATAGGCACACAGGTTCATGTTTTGATGTCTATATGGAGTCTAAGAGGAAGATTGTTAATTTATGAGCTACTATATTGAACTTTTTCCAGATTTTCAAACATGCTTTTTCAACTTCTAGTTTATTTTAAACACTTGGAATAGGTTGTCAGCTAAAACAGTCCACAACCTTTTTGGCACCAGGGACCAGTTTCATAGAAGACAATTTTTCCACAGACGGGGAAGGGAAGGAGAGGATGGTCAGGATGGTCCAAGTGCATTACATTTATTGTGCACTTTATTTCCATCATTACATTGTAACATATAATGAAATAATTATACAGCTCACCATAATGCAGAATCAGTGGGAGCCCTGAGCTTGTTTTCCTGCAACAAGACAGTTCCATCTGGGGGTGATGGGAGACAGTGACTATAAATACTGACGAAGCTTCACTGGCTCTCCCGCCTGCCCTCTGCTCACTTCCTGCCGTGCTGCCCCCAGCCTAACAGGCCAAACAGGCCACGACCTGTACCAGTCCGCAGCCCAGGGGTTGGGACCACAGAGCTAACAGTTTGAGGTCCTTAAATCACCTGTGTGGCACTAAACAGCTTGTGTGGCTTCCTAGAGAAGGGACTGTCCCTGCCCAACCTTGTGAAACTGAATCTGAGTTATATATGGTATCTATAGACCCTTTTCTATTACTCTTGCTGGAACTACTTTCCTGTAATTCTCTTTCCCCTCTTAGTTGAGCCTCAACATCAAATTCTCTATGACATAGACTACCGCCTTCAAAGCAAAGGAACATGAATAAGTGCCAATATAGCTCTGTAAAAAGAAGAGAGGGGGATAAAAGAATTCAAAACCAATGAAGTGAAAAAATGTACCTGACATCTCCACCTGGTGTCTAATAGACATCTCAGAATTAACATGTGCAAACCAGGCTCCAGATCCCCTGCCTCAAACATGCTCCACCCACAGCCTTCCCCATCCCAGTTAATGACACCTACACCATTCCCATTGCCCAGGTGAAAAACTTTGGAGTCTTTCTCGACTCCTTTCATTCTCTTACACCCCATAAGGGTCAGTAAAACCTGTCAGTTCAACCTTCAAAATGCCATATCTGGACTCTAACCTCTGTCTATCACCTCTACTGCCATGATCTGGTCCAATCCAGCATCATCTTTTGCTGGCCCTTTGCAATAACCATCTACCTCGTCTGTCCCTTTCTGCCCTTGCCTCCTATAGTCAGTCCACTTCCAACACAGCAGCCAGAGTGGTTCCTTTCACTCCTGTTCACATCATTCTTCTGCTTAGCTCCCCATGTCCCTCAAGGTAAAAGCCAAGTTCCCTCCCATGGCCTGAATGACCTATGGACCTGGTCCCCCTTCTTCATCTCTCTGACTTCATCTCCCACTACTCTGTTCCCTACTCATTTTCCCAGACACGTTAGTCTCCATGATGTTTCTGTAGCAGTAAGCAAATACAAGGCTCATGACCTTTCCATCTTCTGTTCCCTCTAATGCAGATTATCTCACCACCTGTCCCCACCCCCTCACCTCTCCCAACCCCACTTGCAGCCACCAAAAAATAAAGAAAGAAAAGAAAAGAAAGATGCACAAAAACAACCAAAACATTAGAATGTTATCCCTCACCTTCATCATATGTTTATTTAAATGTAACCTTCCCTCTGGGAGGCCGAGGCAGGCGGATTGCTCAAGGTTACTAGTTCGAAACCAACCTGAGCAAGAGCGAGACCCCGTCTCTACTAAAAATAGAAAGAAATTAATTGCCCAACTAAAAATATATAGAAAAAATTAGCTGGGCATGGTGGCGCATGCCTGTAGTCCCAGCTACTCGGGAGGCTGAGGCAGGAGGATCGCTTGAGCCCAGGAGTTTGAGGTTGTTGTGAGCTAGGCTGACATCACGGCACTCTAGCCCGGGTAACAGACTGAGACTCTGTCTCAAAAAAATAAAATAAAATAATAAATAAATAAATAAATAAATGTCACCTTCCCTGTAACTCCACACATCCTAGTTCTCTTCCTTTATTTACCATCATCTAACATACTATATTAGCCAGGCACGGTGGCACATGCCTATAGTCCCAGCTACTTGGGAGGCTGAGGCAGGAGGATCACTTGAGCCCAGGAGTTTGAGGTTGCAGCGAGCTAGGGTGACCACCACAGCACTCTAGCCCAGGCAACAGAGTGAGACTCTGTCTCAAATAAATAAATAAATAAATAGCATACTATATATTATATGGATGCTCCTCAACTTACATTGGGGTTATGTCCCAATAAACCCATCATGAAGTGGAAAAATTGAAAATCAAACCATCATAAATCAGAAACTATCTATACTTATTTATTTTATTTATTGTTTTTCTTCCTCTACTGTAATGTAAGTTTCTGAAGTCAATGATGTTTGTTCCTTTTGTTCACTGCTATATCCTCAACACATGATAGGCAGTCAACAGATATGTATTAAATGGATAAATGAATTAGTAACTATCGTGTTACTTTGTATTTGTATGAGATTGTTATGTACACTATCTCGCTTGTGTCCCTGGTGGGGAAAAGAAGGCTGGGAGAGGAAACTTAACTTCTCTGAGCCTGTTTCCTGTTCTATAAAAAGAGAGGGGAAAAAAATGCATACCCTGAAGATTTGTGAGAATCCAGTATAATGCATGCAAATTGCCTTGCATAGTGCTTAAACCATAGTATTAACTCAACAAATGGTAGTTATATTTAAGATCATTCTTATCATCCCAGTTCTTTGAGGTTAGTGGGACAGTTATTGTCATCTTGTTTATAGATGAGGAAAGGAAACTGACACCAAAATAGGCTACGTGACTTGCCCTAGTTCCAAGCCTGCCTTTGACTTAAGAAGGGTCTGGAGCAATCTAACAAATGGAGACCCATGTACCCTATCATAAACACTAAAAGCTACAAATTAACTAGGGGAGTACTGGCTTCAGGCCTGCAACTCGAACTCACTTTTCTTCCCATCTCAGCTCCATTCCATCCCACAGAAAGGCTCACACATGAGGACAACTCAGCCCACATGTCTACACTGCATCACACCCCTCACAAAAGCCACCCCTTGGTGATTCCTCAGGCCAGGGTCCAGCCTTGGAGAATGAGGCTTGGATGGTCCAGAGTCCCAGGAGCTCAGAGAGTATGGAACTCCTTGCCCCATGGGAGGAAGGAAGCTAGAGGAGGGCCTTCCACTGCCATGGGCTCTGGGCAGGAACCCCTCAGCCAGATCTCACAGCCAGAGGTCTGTGAATTCCAGTTGCAAACCGAGCTCTTTTTTCTCTAAGTGTTCTACTGTGATACTGAATTATACCAATCACCTCAGGTAAGGCATTGTAGTATGTCTTATCCACCAACAAAATGACTAACTCAGTGTCAACTTCTAAGCTATCATTTAACTTCAATTAAAGCTAATTTTCCCACTATTTATAATCTACTTATCTACCTATATCAATAAGGCTTATCACCACTGACAATCTAGGACATCTGATACTTAGCATACATTGCTGTTTTATTAACATTTAAGCACCAACAATGTGCTAGGTACAACATGGAAGACAGAATTAGACACAGATCTGCCACACTGCCAATTAGTCTAAGCCAAACTATGTCAACAAACCATAATCAAAGTAAGCCATCTATTATGTTGCCTCATAAAGGCAAGTATCAAAATGAGAATTTCTTTGTTCTGTTTCTACTACTGTCACATTATCCAGAAAATCATTAGGGGAAAGGAAGAGAGACAGAGCACTGGGTTTTAAGTCCAGAAACATATTTCAAGTTCTGGCCTTAACACCATTCTACTTGTAACTTTAAAAGCCTTGATCTCTGCAACTGTAAAATATGATGCATCCCTAAATATATAATGTAGGTTAGGCATTTAGAGTCATCTTTAAAAGTGAGTTAAAATAATTTTTTAGGCAAGGCACAGGGGCTCACGCCTGTAATCCTGGCACTTTGGGAGACCAAGGCAAGAGGATCACTTGAAACCAGGAGTTCAAGACCAGCCCAAACAACATAGCAAGACCCCCATCTCTACAACATATAAAAATAAAAACGTTAGCCAGGCATCGTGGTGCATGCCTGTAGTCCCAGCTACTCAGGAGGCTGAGGCAGGAGGATCACTTGAGTCTGGGAGTTTGAGGTTGCAGTGAGCTATGATGACACCACTGCACTCCAGCCTGGGTGACAGAGTGAGACCCTGTCTCAAAAAATAATAATATTTTTCAAAAATTCCTGTGAGTCCAGCTACACCACAAGATTTGGGAGATTATATATATAGTCATTTCCTTTAAAACACATTAAATGCCTGCTGTTCAATCAGTCAATAAATATTTATTCTATGCTTACTATGTGCCAGGTACTGATCTTGATGCTTGGAATACCAATGGTAAGACAAATATGGTCCCTTCCCTGGCCTCGTGGGAGCTTGTTCCATGTGCCAGGCATTGTTTTAACTTTTTCACCTCTCCCAGGAGGAGGGTCGGGATAATATTAAATAGAAAGGATTCAGAAAGCTGCACTGCACTACTAAGACAAGAGCTTTCTCTCATTACCACTTTCTCCACTTGTCACAGCCCTCTCGATGCAAGGTTTCCAGCTGAGAAAAGTTGAATTCTACTAAAGACGGTCCTCACACACTTCCCCCTTCCCCAGAAATCTTTTTTAACATTGTTTTGCAGTTACTTTTACCCGTGTAGTCAAGTCAGTAAGAATCTCAGGAGAATGGAAGGCTGTAGGTCAGATACTGTATCATTCTCAGTGAGCACACTCTGCTAGGAAATATTGTATTCACCTGCAAATGGCATTCCGCAGAGTCCCTGATGGGGAATACAATTACAGACATGCAGAGAGAGATACAGTGTGTTCATAGGATAGAGCTCATGATGAAGTTTGATGATGTGTATCGAAAGCACAATTAGAATATCAGACTCTTAGTTTTGATTTTACAGGAATCATAGCAAATTCAGAGTAGAAGATGCCGCCAGGCGAGTAAGAACTACACTAATGTAGATGTCACGTAGACGTTTAGGTATTTTGCAACTGATTCTAGAAAAAGAAAACCATTCCACCCTGATTTATCAATATTATTGCCTTGGTTCTGTCTTGAACATAAAATTAAATAAAAATAAATCAAATAATATACAAACTTGTAGCAGACTTGCCATATAATTGTGCAGCTTAAGAATTGATCTTGGGGGAA
>VBSM01000483.1:204195-214511 GCA_008086735.1 Cheirogaleus medius
CCTCTGGAGAGGCACTCTAGTGTCTCAGGTGGTGGGTGGGGCCCTGGGATTTCCATGTGTGTCCTTATTCTCCATTTCAGTGAGCGCTGGTCTGGGAGTGAGTCTGGGCAGAGCTGGGTTGGGTAAGCCTGCCCTCAAGCACCACAAATGCTGTTAGCAGGGGTCAAAGTCCTGTTCTCTGCTTCCCAGAAAAGCTGTCAGGGAGGGGCTGGGATGGCCCCACTCAGTCAGAAAGTCTGCGTGTGGGGGTGCGGCTGTCTGAGACCTGCAGTCTGGAGCAGGCCTTGCTCCTTTCCACCCTCCCCCACTCCTTGGCTTCTCCTGGGACTCTGCCAGCAGGCTAGACGTCATGCCACGGGGTCTCCCCTGGCTGTGATGCAGGCCGGGGGGTTCCCTGCGCTGGGTCGCCACCTGGGCTGGGTACACGGCCCCCCTTTGGGAGCAGGGTTGCCTTCTAGCACGCTGATCTGCCCCTGAAGGCGCACACACCTTAGTAGGCTCCTTCCGAATATCCCTTCTGTGCCCCGGGCAATGCGAGACCTGGGTGCGCAGGATCTGGTCCGCAGGTCTGACCTCTGGGCCCCAGAGTTCAATCCCTGACGGGGAGCTCCAGCTGGGTCGATGTCTCTCAGCCTCAGGGTCTGCCCCGTTCTCCCGGAATCACCAGGCCAGCAGTACCTGGGAGGGCTGGCGGGTAGGGAGCTCCCCGTCTGAGTACCCCTCAGTCGGCTGTAGGGCCCCAAAAGGGAAGGTCCCGTTCCCTGGAGATACCTCCGGCTGGTGGCTATATTGTCTCTCAGCAGCCGCGGTAGGGGCGGGGGAGGGGAGAGTGCAGCAATATGGCGCCTGCCACGCGGTTGGTTCTGTGGGCAGGGAGGGGCCCCGAGGGAGTTGGGAGCCTGGTACCGAGTCCGCTACAGGCTTACCGCTCGCTGGCGGCAGCCGTCTCTGGACTGGTGTCCGCAGGTCTCTCCAACCGCTGGGGAGCCCGCCAGCAGTCTGAGATGCAAGGGAGGGGAAGTTAACCGCTCCACCTACCCTTGTTGCTGGTCTCCAAGCCGCTGGCTCGGGAGGTCTCTTCTCCCAATTCTCCTCCGCAACCTCCTCCGGTGGAGTCTCCCATAGTCTCCGCACTCCTCCTTCAGACCCCCGTCCGATGTATGGTCATCTGCTTGCTTCTTTCTTCTAATATCTTCTAGAAGCTGTCTTTTCTGCAGAGACACTCTGTCTGGCGTTGTTTCTCGTCCGCCATCTTCCCAAATGCCTTTCTTAACTTCCCATTCCCAGCCTTGAGTCCATTCATTTTTTCCAAGCTCATACTTGGCCAACACTTCTGCCTCTCAGGTCCAAAACAACACACACACACACACACACATACACGAAAGGTAAATTGTCAGATTTAGATTATTCTTTCTTCTGCTTGATTTATTTCTTTAAGGTTTTATCTCCTCAATCATAGTAGAACCACAACTTGTAAAGAACTCTCACATAAACCAGGTTCATTTAATGAGCAAGTGTCCCGTCTCAACAGGGTGTGGATGGAAGAGGATGGAAAAATCAACAATCTGACATTTGGTACACTTAGAATTCCAGGCCCTTCTTCACTCATCATTTCACTTCTGAAAATTGGTTATAAGTAAATAAGAGTTAACTGCAGCACTGTTTACAATAATGCAAAAGTGGTTACAATCTAAATATTCAACAATAAAGGGCTTATGAAATAAGTTATGCTAAAGCAATAAAATAAAATACTATGCAGCTATTAAAATCATATTTTCAAGATTACTTAATAAACATGAATACATGATCACATTATATTTTGTGAGGAAAATTATACTTTAGACCTGAATTTATTAACACAATGATAGCTCAATTTTGGTTTTGTTTTATTTTTTTAAAAAAAGATATATAGAGATAGATACAGATATAAAATTAAAATAGATAGGGGTAGGGGCTGGAGGGCACTCACTATAAGGAAATATGCAAAAATGTTAACAATGGATATCTCTGTTTTATTTCTCTCATTTAAAGTTTAAAACATACACATTTATATTAATATATGTAAATATATATATGTGTTTATGGCTTTTCAATCAGATATTAATAGAACCCAATATCAAAAGTATGTAAGAAAAGCTTTCAGATCTATAAAACTCCTTAGTTGCTCTTTTATCTATTAATACAATTGTTTTCCAATCCTAACCTCCAATTATGGCTAACCTATATGTCACAATAACTTACTGCCCTTCTATGAATTAGTTCATGGATCAATTAAGTTCTTGTTGCCTATGTATCAGGACACATGTATTTTTTCTAGATTGTAAGTTTCTAGAGGCTGGAAGAAAAGTCTACACAATCTCTCTGCACATCAAGACGTGCAAATAGACAACTGACAGTTGCTTGTTTCATAATAGTGGGATGGAATTATTGATGACAGAACAAAGCAAAAGATAATTTTGAAACTAGGTGGCATATAACTACTAGAGAAGGGCTTCTTAAGTAACATAAGTAATAAAATTAAGATGCATTATTGTTTTAAAAAAATACTTTCCTCAAGTCCATTTTTCCTATAAAAATCTAACTAAAAATAGGAAAGAAGGATCAAAAACAATGCTATCAATATAGAACTTATACAGAACACCAAATTAAATCAGAACCTAAAATGAAATTCAGTATGACAGAATTTGTGCTTTAAATATATGCTTGATCTCAGGCTTGGTAAAACCCATCTACCAACCAAACAACAGCTATGACAATCCCAAGTCTTCTTGAATAGAAATCCATATATTTGTCTTAGTCTACTCAGGCAGCTATAGCAAAATACCTTAAACTGGGTAGCCTATAAACAACAGAAACTTACTTCTTACAGTTCTGGAAGCTGGGACAACTGAGAACAAGGTGTGCACACCAGCAGATCCAGTGTCTGGTGACGGTCTGTTTCCTGATTCTTAGATGGCACCTTCTTACTGTGTCCTCACCTGATGGAAGAAATAAGGAAGCTCTCGGCAGTCTCTTTCATAAGGGCACTAATCCCATTCCTGAGGGCCTAGCTTCATGACCTAATTGCCTCACAAAAGGCCCCACCTTCTAAAAACATCATCTTGGGAGGTAGAATATCAACGTATGAATTTAGGAATGGACACAAACATTTAGACCATAGCAATGTTTTAATATTTCCAGTTCATTTTTAGATGACAAATTGGTTGATCAAATGGAAATATTGGTTTGAGGTAATGTTTGAGTTGTGTAGAGTCACATCTATCCCCACATGTAAAGTGAGAATTTTGTCTTTTTACTTCCTGCCTGTCCTTTGTTCTCCTATCCTTACCATCCTCATCTTTCTTCACCTTCTCACCCTCAGCCATTCTCCACTAAATACCCGAGCTTTGGAAGGTTGTCATAAATGTATTCGGCCCAAGATAAAATGTGCTGACCAACTTAATGAAGTATTTCAATGAAAAATATTTGTATTTGAGTAAAGAATGAGTCTTGAAGTCCCCAGTGTTTCTCAATTGGAGCATGATTTGCATTTGGGTCGGGGCCATTCCAACACCAGTAGGAACTCCCCACCCACATCACTCTGAAATCCAAAATGTTGGTGTAGAACCAGTGCCATTATGTTCTATTTAGGATTCCTGCCCATTCCTAGTCAGGAATTCATTTATTTATCAGATATTTCTTAGAGACCTACTATAAGGCCAGGCACTGTTCTGGAATTTCATTGGTGCTCATGCCTGCACAGAAATCATGAAATAAAACATAAGACACTGAAAACATCATTTAACAGAAATTATTTGTATGTTATTTATTCTACTTTCCACCCCTACTTTTTGTTTAATTTTAAGCAAAACCAAAAAATAAAAATTAAAGGTTAGATTTAACTTGCAAATATCTGGTTCCCGAGGCCTCTGATTTCTTTTCTCTGATCACATTTAAAATATGATTTTTAGAGATACTTTGACTTCCTTCTTTGTTATTTACATATGGACTTAACACTCCAGATTACATTTGGTAAATGAACAAGAAAATGAAAGTGCCACCTGCTTGCTACCACAATAGAACTGGTTTGCATATCTACATTTCAGTAGTTTACTTGACAGGGTATTACTTTGTTCCACTAAATTGAAGGTCTCTGTTTTGTTTTAGTTTTGTTTTCAGTATATTGGTCATCATCCCTCTGTTACTCAAGAGGTTCTTTCTAGGTAATTAAAGATCTCTACATATTATCCTTGAATATAAAGTCTTAAATGAGTTAAGCAATGGACTTCAATCTTGTGAGTATAATAAGATTTGTTTTAATAATAGAAATTTTGTGATAAATTTTAAAAGTATATACTTGGGAGTCTGAGGCAGGAGGATCGCTTGAGCCCCAGCCTGGGCAACATAGTGAGACTCTGTCCTTTAAAAAAAAAACATAAATTTTAAAAGTATAAAAGAAAAATTCAATTATACATTTCTAATACAGCTGGGATTAAAAAGCATTTCAGTTTATTAAATAATGAGAATATGGCTGGACTTGGTGGCTCACACCTATAATCTCAGCACTTTGGGAGACCAAGACAGGAGGATTGCTTAAGGCCAGGAATTCAAGGCCAGCCTGAGCAAAAGTGAGACCCCTGTTTCTACAAAAAATAGAAAAATTAGCTGGGGGTAATGGCATGTGCATATAGTCCCAGCTACCTGGGAAGCTGAGGCAGGAGGATCAGTTGAGTCCAGAGTCCAGGAGTCCAGGAAGATCAGTTGAGTCCAGGAGTTGGAGGTTGCAGTGAGCCATGATGACACCACTGCATTTTATCCGGGATTACAGAGCGAGACCCTGTCTCAAGCAATCAATCGATCAATAGACTCATTTATAAAAAGTATTATAAAACTCAAATTTTGAGTTAAAAACCAAAGAAGCAAATCCTCCCTCCCATAAGCAAAACCTCCCAAGAATAAAAAACATTAAAAAACTCTGTTTTAAGTATTCATTACTGTTTATATGCCACCTTTTTTAAATGGACATCTAGATTTTACCCTTACTTTTGTTATATTTTAAGTTGTGGGCATGTATTTGATTTATGGATTAAAATGACACTTACTTTAAAAGCATATTTTCTTAATATGCTGGTTGTCCCATTAATATTCTAGTAATGGGACATTATATACACATATATTTCAACTAATAGAAAAATAGCAGTTACAAAAATAATCAGAAGTAACTGTGAAATTAATTATAGGTGCTGTGTGCTGTAAAATAATAACAAAGTAAACATATCACCTAGACTTAAAACCAAAGGTCAGAAGAGCAACCATTTGGGAGTCCATATTCTTTAGCCATCAGGACAAAGATTGGAATAATGCAGACCAGTATTTGAAAATGGGTTTTAACACTTACTAGAAATGTGACCTTGTTTTATAATCCTCTCTGAGCTGCAAGTTCTTCACCTGTAAACTACAGACAATACTACCTGCCTCTAGTTGTTGGAAGAGTGAAGTGTGAGACACATAATAATAGCACACGGTCCCCCACAAATAGCAGCAGCAGCACCATTATACCTGTCATAAAGAAACTAAAAGCCAACTATTGGTTTAAAGACCTATTGAGTGGCAAAAACTTCTTGATTATATGTTAAAAAAAATTAGTCCCACTAAACAGGCTTTTTTTCTGCTATCAATAGTAAAGCAGAATTTTTGGCATTATTTAATGCTTGTGCATTTTCATAACTGCAAACTCAAAATACTCACTACAAAATACTAAAGAGCTTTCAGAATTTTTTAAAAAAAGATAAGTCAAATTGTGTTCTACTTGATGGTAATGGCATTAATATTTTAATAGGATCTAATAATTTGAATGTCGGTGATTTATGAATACTAAAGGTCGCTAAATATTGGTCTATGACATATCCCTTCTGCAGGTGGGATTGCTTTGGCCCACCTACTGTTGGTGTACATGACGTTAAAGTGACCAAGATTATAACATAGAATTCAAATCCAAGTTAGCCTGGTTCTAAGAGCTTTTGTTATGATTTTTTTCTAGGCCACTCATCCAGTAGAACTTTTAAAATCTCTCGTCCATATAGAAACACAACGATTACAAAATGATCCAATGTAATGCAGTGGTATTAATTTTTAAAGAGTGAGTGGTTAAAAAAAATGTTAAAGGGAAATAATAACCTTTAAATTTTGTTTAAGCAATATTTGATGACAAGTTAATCTTTAAATATCATGGATAATAGGTTATTGACATATAGTAATATATGATCAAATTTATTGAATATTCAATTTTGTAGATGTTTCCATCATATTAAACGTGTATATGTGTGTGTAGGAGTGTCTGTCTGTCTGTGTGTATATACATAAGGCCATGCTGGGAATTTTCTGTTTGGCCCTCCAGCTTGCCAACCTTTTCCACTCTGGTCTCTGCACTGGTAAGCTGATTTGTAAGAACTGTATCAATGGATTCCCTTGGCTTCTGGCTCCTAGCTAGGGTCAGCCAGCAGGGTACATCAGCAGGAGATGTGAGAGAGGGACAGCAAAATTTTGGAGTATTTATTCCCCATATCCCTCCCTCGGGTGGTCCCTGTGGTCCCTGGGCTGCATCCTTGACCAAGTTAATGCCCTTACTCTTACTAGCCATAAGGGATTGTATCACGATGGTTTCCTTACATCCTCCTTGCACCCTTGTAAATAGTCTTCTTATTAAAGTCTCTTACAATTACCCAATGTGAGTGTATCATGCTACCTCATGTTACGAGGTCTCCGGTTGATACAACTTCTTAACAGAAATGATATAAGGGACTGTATAGTTAATAATTTCATCTGCCCTCCAGTAGGGTGTGTAAAGAGAGGAGAGCTTCCATTTCTTCTCCTTTTTAAAGTAAAAAATATGGCCAGGTATCAATGCTGAATAGCAGTGTTTAAGTTTTACTACTCATTTTGGAATTTTACTTATTTATTTTTTGGTTGAAAAGAGCCTGAATGAATATTAGGTAGAATAATGGAAGAAAATTTATTTCCTAAACAAAGTAGCTTCCCTATTTCAGTGTGACATTGTGCGGATTCAAAAAAAGTACAAAGGCAGCACAAAAGACAAACAAGAGTATACTCCATTATGATAATTTCCATATGTATTAACAATCCTTGTTGCCCACTTCCCTGGCAGCATCATTGTGAGGCTCCCTAACAAAGCCTTTGAAAGGATAAGAAACAGTCCATAAATATTAACAGCAATTTACCTTCCTAATTTAGAAATATTAACCCAACACAACTCACCATTTTCTGTTGTACTTATCAATGACAGCACGTCTTTTCACTAAAATTCTAAGTTTGGTTTTAGAGCATCTGTAGTATTACCAATAAAGTGATTTCTCTGAGGAATTTGGGATATTGAAAAAAAGAATTCATGAGATTAATAATGAACATAATTAGAACACTATAACAGAAGAGAAAAAAAATCAAGAAATAACCACAAAGGAAGACTGGGGAATACTAGGGAAATAATCCCCAAGGAGAGATGAGGAAGGGAGACATCCAAACCCAAGTTGTCCTCCATCTGCAAACTGCTGTTTTTATTCTCAAAACAGGTATTTGTGAATTCATTTGGAACTTGGAAGAAAACATTCCTAGGGAAACAATGTTTAAAATGGTGGTTAGGTCCCTAAGAGGCCTTGTAAGTCTATTAACCCCCATGTAGCTGAACCAAAGAACCCTGGAAAACAGTGAAATTCCAACCTGCAGCTCAGGGTGCTGGAGTAGCTCCCCCGCTCTCTGACTTCACCATCCACTGCGACTCACGGCTTGGGACTTAGGAGTGGAATCCTCCAGTCTCTTCTCCTCCAGAGCCAACAGGAAGAAAGAATTCCTTCCCTCATGGTGACAAAAGAGAAAAGAATTCTAAGGTAGCAAAGGTTAACAGTAACAGGGAGGCAGTGACTCACATACAAAGGATGTTCGGACGTTAGTTTTCAGGGCTTGGGAAGGGCCCACGTCCAGATACTTGCGTCATTTTCTTTCACCGTGAATTTGTCATGGTTGCCCTGTGTTGGGTTTGGTTTAAAAGAAATGGCTGTGTTGCTTTTCTATCCTGAGAGGTGGAGGGTGTTTTGAATCTTCATTTTTCCGGGGAAATAATAGAATCTGTTAGTCCAAGGCTCCTTCTGCTCCTCCTGCTATTTGTACTTAAGGGGAAGCTCACTCTGGGCAGCTGAGATGCCAGAAACCACACGCATGTCCTGCCAGGCACCTCACAGGATTCTCTGGTGACATCACTTAAGCTCAATCTCCTCTATACTATTCCAACAACAGCTACAGCCAGAAATAACTCTGAGATACATTTTTTAAAAAAAAACGGTTAGGCCTTGAAAGCTTTTATTTCCCCCTCAAAAAACATTAGCATGCAAAGGAGTTAGCAGTCACTAATAACTTTTTCTGCTGCAAAATTATTGGCTAATTATACCAGTTATTGCATTCTTAGCCTATCAGACCATGCTTTGATCATCCAGAGACAAAAATGTTTCTTGGAACCAATCCACAGGGCAAAAAACGAAATCTATTTAGATTGTTCTTTCGGAAAACCATGTTGTCAATAGTACTCATCATCACCGCTGACCACTGAGGCCTGGCGTGGGTCCAAGATGAACGGTTACAGCACGCTATCACGGGTTCTCAGGAGATGAGTCCTCCCTTGGCAACTTTCCCTTCTAAAATATTCATAAAACCGAATAAGTGCCACATAAACGTCTATTGTCAGACACAAAGTTATCACTGTCTTTCAGAATTCTGGAAATTCTAAGTATGTGGCTATGTGCACAGTTAGGTGATAAAAAGCATGTGTCCATTTCCCAGCTTCCTTCCTGAACACTGTATCACATGACATATTGCCATAGTGAGACAATCTACTAAGCCTTAAGTATGAAGAAGGTAAGAAATGTCTACAAAGTTAGCAAGATACCCATCATATCTACCACTTGGTTGATATTAGAGATTTAAGGTTCTTCTAAACCATACGTGCATCTTTACATTTGAAAATGTCTTGTGGTCATCTAGCATTAAATCTTAATCACCACTCAGAAAAGTTTACTCTGTGTAGGTCAAAGCTTTAGTGAACTATTAAAGCAACAAAAGCTTAGAGTGGAATTATCAAGATTATACTAGACCATGCAATGTTAATATTAGCGGGTACCCTAAAAAATGACTTAAAACATATTTACATTCAATCACTTGCCAGTGTCTAGATTACCTTTGAATCAATGAAATACCTGATGACCGTTGATGTTTATTATGCCAGAAGTTTTTCTGACTCTACTGCGTTGACATAAATGTACTCCTCGTTACATTGTGGTTTTAAACAATTTGATAGCACAAAATATTGTAGGTTTTTATTTCATGATTTTTCTTCTCCCTCACAGTTTTGGTACAAAATTCTATTTATGGTAGGGAATGATAATTCAAGTTAGGGGCAGGGTGTAACAAGAACCATCTGTCCTTTTTCCCATCTGAGTCTTTCTGTCATGATTAATTGTTGTTAAAAAAAAAAAAAAAGTACCACCTCCTTGCTAGTGTTTTTCAAGGGGTTACCAGTCATTGCCTTCTTTTATAATAATGCACTTAAAATATTATGTGCTTGGTTCTGTGTGGGACTAAATATGCAGTCTCTGCTATTAGGATTCCAAAGCCTTCCAGTGGACTTTGAGAGACAGGTGGAAGCCATTCTTATTAATGTCAGAGTCTTACAAAATGGAGACAACATTTAAATGGTTAGGCAAGAATGCTTCGCTTTGTATTAAGCATCTCAGTTGTCTGCATCTTGAGGAATTTTTTTAAAACTGAAGAAAAAATATACATATCATGTTTACACTGATACAAAGGAGCTTCTCAACTGAGAAAACTGCTGATAATACATCAAGGTACAGTTATGTTTGATAGAAAACAAGTTAAAAACATAAATTTGCATTTTCTAAAGTCCTCTGCTGTTACTTAATTTCAAAGCATTTCAAGAGAAAGTGAAAGGGGCCGAATTATGATTTAATTTTTTATTGGAAGGAAATGCATTTGGGAGAAACCAATGTGGGAGGTAATCTAGAAGATGAAAGATCCACTCAGAGATGTTACATTATTAGCCCTAAAAAGGTAGTTTCCAAAATGATCTACTTAAGCTCAAGTGGAAGATTCATCAAGTTTTGCTACAATACTAAAAAATGCTACCCAGTTATTTACTCAACCAGCATTTATTAAGTACCTTCTATATATCTAGAATTACATATAAGGAAGGGGAAGAAGATGCAAAAGTGATGGAGGGTGTATCTTTTTATCATCAAGGAAATTTTTTTTTTTTT
>VBSM01000483.1:232624-251293 GCA_008086735.1 Cheirogaleus medius
AGGCATTTTCAATTCAGGATCCTTCTGTACATTGAATGTGGGAAGAAAAAACCCTGGGAGGTGTCCCCTACCCCTGCCCTGGTCCAGGCTTTTCTCTCGCCTGGCTCGGCGGCTGTAGCTCACGGTCATGTGGCTGAGTGCCAACAGAAATGCCTATGGAAAGGAAAGGCTGTTCTGCGCAGAGGGCTGCCTGCCTTTGTGAAAGATGAGAAGACAAAGGCTAATACAGTGAAACTTCTTTAGAACATTTTCCAGGGAACTGAACATTTTGAATGTTCTACGTGGGAAAACATGCGCCGGGAGAGCCGCACAATGACGGCGTTTCACTGTACTCGCGCCTGCCAGACATTCCAGCGCGAGGCCCATGAACGGGCTCCGACGGGAGACTGCGCTTCTTACCCCGGCCCCTTTGTGGCTACACGCAATGGCCAATTACCTCCGTCTGAAACAGAGGCCAGGTCTGTTCTCAAACGCCGTGCTCCGGAGCAGGTACAATTACACAAGCTAGTTCAGGTGGCCTAGAGAAAGGCAAGCCAGTGCCTTTACACATTGCCAAAGTCACTTAAACCATGAACAACCACCTCCGGAGGAAGGTGAGCACACCAACGTGGTAAGCGGTAAGTATCTCCTCTCCAAATGTTGGGAGTGGAGCTGTTGTTCTGTTTTGCCTCTTTGTGCTTGTGCCTATTGTGTGCTATTCTATTACATGCTATCATTTCATGCCTCTTATGTCTGAAACCCCATCTTCTTAGTCATTTTAATTTATTTCAGATCATACAGACCCTCAGATGACTGAGGACAAAATCCCAGATCGCCAGGTGGAGAGACGGGCCATTTTCTTTGCTTCTCCCCCATTGTGCTCTGTAGACCCCAGGGGCAGAGCTCCCGGAGAACTGGGATGGGGCAACCTTGCTTCCACGACTGGCTCCAGCCTGGTTCTTTTTCTGCAGAACTTGTTTGGTAGAGTGCAGGAAACCTTACTTCACTGGGGTTTCCAGCTATCTAAGAGCAGGTTGGTATTTTTCAGATTACCAAGAATCTGTTGCAATGTGACTGAGACACAACAGATAAAGAGATCGAGATAGATTGCCGATGGAGACTCTGTGTTTCCTAAGTGTGATGATAAGCATTAGCAGATAAAAAATGTAATCAATCAAGTACTGGAACAAGGCAGGAATGAGAAGAATGTTTCCAATATAAAATCTAGTGTAAATTTTGCTTGTAACAAAGTCAGAGAAAATAATCAAAGGCAATGTTTTAAATACAAAATTAAGCAAGAAAAGTATTACTTAAATAAATGAGCATATGGTTTCAGACATGAATAAATAAATGTATGTATATGGGGCTTTGTCTTTTCTGTTAGGATTGAGTAATGTTTTAGAGCAAATTTATTTAGGAGTTGATCATTTAGTTTGTCAGTAATAACCATCTACTTTTTATAGTTCTTAAAAAACTTTTAAAAACACACAAGATTAGATGTCTGTTTTAGAAAAACATGAATATTTTTAACTTTTCTTGATGCTAGGTTCCATAATGTAAGTGGTCTAACAGAACTGACAGAGTCATGGTCACTGAAAGTGGAATGCTCTAAGGCTTCAGAGGATACAGGAATGAAACCAGGCAACCAAATGCCAAAGTCAGGATAACTTCCAACTTTCTAACCACTGACCTCAACCCTTCACACCTCTTATGCCCCAGTCATTCTTCCAGCACTTGATGGGTTGTACAAAAGTCCATTTGATGCTTGAGAGGTTGAAGCAACTCTATAAACAATTGAAATTCAATATTCAATATCCCTGCTCTTAAAATATTCTCAGCCACAGTGTCACGGAGGAGTTCTCATTGGCTATCTGTACCAGGCAGTCTCTAAGTGGTCCCCGACAATCCCCACTTCCTGGTATTCATGCCCTTGTTCGTGCCCTCCCCTTCAGTGTGAGCCGGGTTTTGTGGCTTGTTTCTAGCAAATAGAATGGGGCAGGGGTGATGGAATGTCACCTATAAGGTTGCAAAATGACTGTGGTTGCTATCTCAGGTGCTCTTTCTCACTTTCTCCATTTGAAGACAAAGCCAGCTACCATGTTTTAAGCTGCTCTATGGAGAGGCACAGAACGCAATCAGTACGCCTCAAGCGTCTGAATCCTGCTAACAACCATGTGAGTGAACCTGAAATCAGATCCTCCCTGGTTGAGTCTTCACATAAGACCTGAGCCCCGACAGATAGCTCATCTTCAACCTCATGCGACACGTTGAGCCAGAGGCACCCAGCTAAGTAGTGCCCAGGTTTCTAATCCACGTGAACTGTGAAATAATAAATATTTATTGTTAAGCTGCTAAATTGTGGAGTAATTTGTTATGCAGCCATAGGTAACTAATACACCATTTTCATCCAGTTCCAGCGCTCTGTCTTCTTCAGCCTGCCTTCTCATTTCCTCTTTCTTGACCCCTCTCTCATTGCTCTCCCCACCCTCACATTCCTTTTACTTCTCTTGTGCAACAGTTTAAAACTATGTGTTTCACCAGCTCCTTTAGGCTGTACCCTAAGGCTTTCCTCTTCTTCACTTTAAACGGCCTAAAAATAATAAAGTAAGTTTTTGACCCAAGAGAAACTTTAGTGCTAGCTAATAGAAGAACAATCTTTTCAACTAGTCTTATATTAAGAACGTGAGTCATCTGAAATAAATAATATATCTATGATTTCATCAACTTAAAAATAACTTTGGTACCTTTTATAAAGTTGAGATTAAAAATCCTGATGATTAAATAATCGGCTCCCCGGACACTTAAACTTTTTATAGTAATAAGACAAATTATTTTAAAATATTTTAGTTATTTTTGGCCTACCATGTTATTTGGATTATTGCAATATGTGAGTGTGAGATGTTTCTTGCATCGCAAATCCCCAAGTGTGCAGCCTTCTGGGCTTAGCTCTTACTCCAGTACCCTAAATAAAATGCCTTGTGCCACCCTCATCCCACTTGTCACCTTGAAAAAATGTTGTATTAGAGGTGACAAACAACTTAAAATGAGGCATTAAAAAAACAAAAATAAAATTAGGCATTTCCTGAAATTAGACTTTTCCTCCAGTTTCCCAGATGACTGGAGTACAGGGACATCCTCACGCTGTCCTCCTCTAGCCCCGAGTCTTCTTTCACTTGCCCCCCATTCTACTCAAGCCCTTCTTGTCCATCTTGCTATTTTTTCTTAATTCCCAGAGTCCCCAGGTCCACTTCCCACCACAAACTTGTTTTTTCTTACTACAGAGCATTTTAACTTGGTTTTGCTTAAACTCCCCCCATGTAGGTTATACCATAGTGGGGAGGGGAGGGGTCTCCACTTCCACCACCTAGAAGGTCCCAGACACACCCATGTTTTCTTTTCCAGATGGTATCAAGTTCCTCAGCTCAAACTTCCTAGCCACTTAATAATAACATTTTTTAAATGTCATGCTAGAATTTAATTTAAAAGATGAAGTTTAAAAGTCCTAATAAAACATACACGAAGGAAAGTCATTTTCCCATTGAAATCTTGCTGAATTTGCTAAAAAATGAAAATTTTCAGAGTGGAGTTTTTTCTTAAGACTGGACCAACCACTCATATTATAAACCAATTTATAACCTATTTCAAGTAAAAGGTAACAGCTATTTTTACGGATGTAATTATAAGATTATTATGGATCAATTTCCATATATTTGAATGTCCATCCTATGGCATGGCAAATGAATGGCAAATACTAGGAAGTTATGTCTTCTCTTTCAACATCAAAGGTATGACATTGAAATGAATCCTGGCTTGTAGACTGCTGTACATTATGCTCAGCTTCAGGAATCTGAATGGAGATAAGACACTTAGCTGCAGACATTGGTTTAAGGGGGAACTTTAGAAGTGCTCATGGAAGAATACATATCAATTCTAGGTGACATTCAGTTGTGGTGCTTTTTCCCCATCAAATGTAAATATTTGTATTCCATTATGAAAATGCATTCCTCCAGGAAGGTAAAAAGGGTTAATTTCTGACTGTGCACCATGGAAACATTCCCTCTCTGCCTCCCTCTTGGTAGCTAGCTGCATCCAGTGTTTTCAAAGGGAGTTGGGAGTTTCTAGGAAAAATAACTTGAAACATGTCTGCTGAACTGGATGGGGATAGGAAACAGGGAGTTAGTGAGGGAGGAGGGTAGTGATGAAAGAAAATGTCCACAGATAGATTCTTTGAGAAGAAGAAAGAATTCCTCAGGAGCAAAGAATGAGAATAGCGTGGTGCATTGGTTTCAACAAAAGACCTGAGGGTTGGAGTAGAGGAGTTTGCAATCAAAAGTACCTAGTGTGACCCCAGCTAGCCAGCAATATGCTCATTAATAATTAAAAGAACTGTCACCCAAAATTGTGTTGCCCTTTGGGTCCCAAGAAAACCTGCTAGGGGCCCTCTGAAAAAGCATCTCAGAGAGGAAGGGACTTGTTTCCCTTCTTGTTGAGCCAAGGAGTCTAAGTCAGAATGGTGGTACATAAAATGGAATGGTAGCCAGAAGGCCAGTTGAGTTGATTGAGCTGGGGACCAGCAGTTAACAGAACTTCACTTTGGCCAATGGCCAATGTGGAGAGGGACTCCACCAGCTTAAGCAAAATGTGTCTAAGCACCAAATTAAAACTTAAACAGCAACAGCCTATAGGAGAACAGAGAGGAATACGGGCACTTGGGACCTCCAGACACTCGAGCTGGTGGACAGAGAAGAGATGTTTGGAAGGAGATTGATTTATTTTTTAAATAGTTACAAAGGTGGGAGAGATATTAAACTAGGAAAATTTAGGATTGAATGTTGCTGTCACTTAACTTGCATTCACAGGCTGGGAAGTTGCAATCACATGCAGAGGGAATAGTTTCTAACTATGGTCATTTTTCATATGGGAGAATTTCAATCATGTAAAAATAACATTTTGAAAAACATGTTTATTAAAGATCAAAATTAGATTTCAATTATTACAACCCAGAAATAATTAGCCAGATTTGGGAATCAAAGTTCTCTAGATGTATAATAAGAGATAACTTTGACACTCAACTCTGTAGAACTCACTTGTTTGGTAAATCAGGGAAATAATTCTATGTCATAATAACATTATCATGCAGTTAAGAAAACTTTTGGGAAAGTGTTTAGCACAGTGCCTGGCACATAGTAAGTGTGCAACTATATTTGTTCATTGATCAATGAAAAAAGGCTTCACCAGAAAGTTAAAGTGGTGGCAGAAGAAAGATCAGAAAAAACACTAGAGCAAACTCCAAGGGTTTTTGATATCCACAGCACCATGAATGAGATGACAGATTCTCTTACAAGGCAAAGTAGGGAGAAAAGCACCCTGAACTGACAATCAGGAGCGTTGGTTTTTTTTTGTTTTGTTTTGTTGTTGTTGTTTCTGCTTCCAACTCCCCTGGTGCCTTTGGCGAACTCCTCAACTAACCTCTCCCAGTACCAGCTGGCTCCTGGGAAAAATGACGGCCTCAGCCTCAGTAATAGATAAGGTCACTTTTAACAATAACAATGCATACATTTATAAGGTATGACCATTATTGTTTCCATAACACTTGCTCTAAATTATTTATTGTTTTTCAATGTATAGCATAGCAATTAGGGGATAGCAATTGTGATGTTTTGTGGGTTTAATTTTTAAACTGTGTTTAAAATATAATCTCCAATTAAATTAACTACAACTGTGGGAAGTTGGGATGATTGGCTACTCCTGGTAGGGAGTAGCACCACTATACTTTGGGTACCAACCTGTCCAAATTAGAATTAAATGAGTAGGAGACAGACCACAGACCCTTTCAAGAACTAGTCTTGCAAACCCAAATATTAAGAGTAAAGTTACATTAGCCAGGCATGGTGGTGTGTACCTGTAGTTCCACCTACTTGGGAGGCTGAGGCAGGAGGACCACTTGAGCCCAGGAATGTGAGGCTACAGTGAGCTATGATTGTATCACTGCACTCTAGCCTGGGCAACAGAGCAAGACCTGTCTCTAAAACAAAACAAAACAGTAAAGTTATGATGGTCACAGTATAAATTTGTATTAGTCATCTATATTTTCTCAGGAAAGAATGGGGGGTGGCAAGGATGTAGAGAAGAGGTGATGAGACTAATATTACAACTAATATTTACTGAGTACATACTATGTATCAGGTGCTGTGATAAGCATTTTACATATATTATCCCATTTGCCCTATAGGTAGGCATAATAATTTTCATTTTATAGAAAAGCAACTTGTTAATGTTACACAGAAGATTTGTTGGGATTTGAAGCCAAGTCTGTGACTCTGTTTGGTGTATTTTCTTGAACACAGGAATATATGGAAAAGATATAAAAATATTTGGCACTTAAAGGTATAAGGAAAGGGTCACTGATACATGGATGGCAAAGCTTCCCAGTTTGCAAAGCGTGTTTAGTAATAGGATATTCTAATATTATTGTGTATTTTTAGCAAATTCTGACCTATGTTCATCTGGAGATAGATATTACTGCTGTATTATAAAAGCTTCTAGTTTGTATCACTTTTATGTCCTGAAAATGTATACCTTAATTCTTTCCCAAATGTTAGAACATGGTATTTTTGCAGGGCCCCTGCATTCGCCTCCACAGTTGTAACTGCTGACATAGTTATCAACTCAGAAGCAGTTATTAAATTATCGAAGCAAGACAATAGCCAAATTTTCATTTGTGCTGAGCAGCAAACCCTGAGTTTCATTAGAAGAGGCTACTATTGATTCATAAACAATAGGGATTTTCTCTAATAGAGAGGCATCTGGTGGTTAAGGGGGACCACCTTTAATCCCTATAATGAGCTCAGTAACTGTCATAATATTTTATGACAATTTGGGCTTAATTTTAATTGCTCTATTAGCCTGTTGTGCAGCATATACAAATCCACATCTAGTTAATACTATTGCTTTATTTATCCTTGGTTTTCTTTCTTTCTTTTGTTTCCTCTGTCTTATTTTGGACTACTACTCACCAGTCAACCAAGCTAGAAAACTTGGGCCATCCTTAGCCTTCAACATACATTCCAAATATGTCTCCTTTGCTCCTGTCACCCCTGACTTAGTTCAGGCCTTCATCTTTCACTGCCTTGGACTGCTTCAACAGCTGCCTGCAATAATCATAACTAGGAATCTATCTCAAAGATGTCTCACAAAATACGAGAAGATGTACACAGAAAGCTAGACTTTGTAGCTCTCTTTGCAATAGCAAAAAATTGAAAACAGTCCAAATGACCATTAGTGATGGACTGGTTGAATAAACTATGGTAAATGCATACAATTGCTTACTTTATTGCACTCTAAAAAATGAGAAATATCTTTATGTAATGCTATAGAGTGATCTACAGATGTTAAGAGAAAAAAGCAAGGTAAAAAAGCATGTTCAGTATGCTATTTCTTTAAAAAAGGTAAGGATATGATTACAAATATATATGTAGTTATATTTTTAAGAGTGTTTTCTATAAGGAAGGAAAAGGAAACAGAGTGGAAGTAACAAGGATCAAAGCTGGACTTCTCTTAATATCTCTTATTTTAAGGATTTTACTTTGAAACCATGTATTTACTTAATTATAAAATAATTCTTAAAATTTCCAAAAAATGAAAAAAACCCCACATGATCTTAATATGTATTGAGTTGGTAGAATAATCTCATAGAGAAGAACTAATCTGGTTCTTCTCTATATTCCCTTCTCTCTAGCCTTTTGCCATCAGAATTTCTGGCTCTAAGCCTACAACATATTGTTAAAGTTTATAACAATTTCAAAGGCATAGTAGAAGCCCGTATTCCCTGTGATAGGTTAATAGGAAGTCCTCGATCAAAAGCCAACGTCTCCATTGTTTTCTGCTTATTTTACCAAAGAATTATTTTCTTCATTTAGGTTCCTCCTTCCTTTCTCTTCTCAGTATCACTAAAACCACAAGTGATATACTCAAATGGGCCGATTCCTGTCTTCTACTAGGAACTTTCAAACTTGTATGCCTTGGAAAATGGTAGTTCCAAGGATACAAATAGGGTATTATCAAAGAGGGATACTTTCTTAGCTAGGGGCGGAGAGCCCTTGGCTATAGTAACAAGAACTAGGTAACCTCAGAAAGAGTAGAAAGGCTTCTGAAACCGTAGTGGGCCAGGATGGAGGCAGAGAAGAGTGCAACGCAGGTCAGGACCAAAGAAAATGACACCAAAGATCGGTAACACAGCAGAGACTGACTCTAGCAGGTCACACTGGGAAACAGAATCAGTTTCCAGCTAGAAGGACTGAGTGGTTAAAATGAGATGTGCTCCTGTATAATACATTTGTGCATTTCTGTCTGTGCTGTCTAGTTATCTCAGGTTGGGTTCTCAGGAAGTGGTTGTATGGGATATACACCTGTGGGGTGAAAGGAGAGGAAGCCGGATTGATCCGAGGAAGAAGTTGAACTGTGACGAGGGCTCAACAAAGCCTTGGCCAACCAGGTGAGAAACTTCCCCACGGCAAGCTGAAATGACTGGCCCTTTACTTCCACCTCACCTAGTCACCTGGCACAGTCTGCCCCCAAAAGGGCTTGACCTCAGACAGAAGAGGCAGCTCTCTTGCAGCTAAAGCAGACCCTGAAAGTACTGCCAGCCGGAGGCTCTCTGCTCACAGCACTTCCTGCAGCTGGGATACGAGCCCTTCCTCAAAGGGGGACTTACCTGGGTGGCACATCTCTCTGCCAACCGTACTAGTAAACCTCTCCAGAGTTAATATAGCATTTTTACTTTAATTCTCAACAAACAAAAGGTATTACATTTTCCGTAAAGAACCCCATATATTTAATGTTGAATTCAAAATTACTGTTAGAATTTATATTCACTGGATTGTCAGGCAGTCAATATTATATTTCTAGAATGAACTGTTCATTCATTTATTCATTCCACAAACATTTGTTAGCTATCTTTCACATACCAGTCTCTGGAAATTGAAATATGAATAAAGATACTTCTTTCATGAGCTCCAAGAAGACAGATTCTAGGGGGGAGGTAGACAAAACAGACAAATAAATAAAGGAATGAGTTAAAAAGCTAGGTCTAAACATGATGCTGTAGAGGGTAAAGGGACATGAGGAAGAAGGTACTTAGCTGTGTGTGCACAGACATCCTCCTGGAGCAGATGTGGGCATCGGCTCCTAGAGGACAAGAAATATTCGCATAGGAATATTACAGGAAGAGCAAATTGTGTACATAAAGGCCCACAACAATGAAAAAACATTGCAAAGATTGGAAATCACAAATAAATTGATGTAACCAAAGCACAAATTGTGTTTAGGAAAGGATTAGAATATGAGGCTAGAGAGAAACACATATACAATTATCTTATTCATTTATTAATGTAATTTTTACTGTATTTTATCTAGCCGGTGTTTTTCATATATATTTAGCCATTGTTTGTGGGGTTTTTTGTTTTGTTTTTTGCGCAACACATCTGTGCAGAATATTCTCTGGGAGATGTTGAATGACACTGGTGATTGAGACTGCCAGGCTATCTGGGACCTACGCCTGCTCCAGATCTAGCACCTGGACAATTCTAGTCTGACCTGTTATTGACAGCTAAGGAAAAGTTATCACTGGATGCACCTTCTGGGAATGCTATAGCTATATTTACCAGTTCTCGGAGACTGGAATACTGAACTCTGTTGGAAGGAAGATTCTATATCCCTGTCATAAAGAGTCCTTAGCAACCACCTAGTTCAGGTGACAGGGAGAGCAGGGACTGCAAGTCTTCGGTTCTTTCTTGTGCGGGTTAACTTGTCTGCAGAAGCTGAGGAGGAAAATCCAGCGGCACAGTTAAGACTGTAGCCATGGCATCCGTATCGTACCGGGAGCCAACCTCTGCCACTGTGGGAAAACGGATGATTTTTACAGGTAAATAAAGAGTTTCATGTGTGCTTTCAAAAGGAGACCTAAATTTCCTTTATCCTTCCCCTATATGAGACTTATGTAATGGATATAACAGTGAAACAATCCATGTTTATTTTACACAATACTGCTATCTCATTATGCCCACTCAGCCGTGGACACCTTGTTGCCATAAACACATCTTTAACACAGCAGTTGTCACTGTATCTGAGCTATCTTTCACAAAGGAACATTTTGTTATGCTAAATGTTATTAGCATAACATTTACAGTTTGCATAAGAGAAACTGCTCTGATGTTAATAAAAAAGTGTCCTTTTAATCAAACTTTCATTACTACTGATTTAAGCTTCTCATATCTTTATAAACTTGAAATGTTTGCTTGATAAATTTTTTTTTTAAATTTCAGAGTATTATGGGGGTACAAATGCTTTGTTTACATAAATTGCCTTTGCACTGCCTGACAGTCATGTCCATACTCCAGACAGCGTGTACTGTATCTGTTAGGTGTGGATTTATCCATCCCCGCCTCCCCCTCCCACCTGCCCAACACCCTATGAATGTTACTGCCCATATGTGCACATTACTGGTAGTGTTGATCAATTAGTAACAATTTAATGGTGAGTACATGTGGTATTTGTTTTTCCATTCTTGTGCTACTTCTCTTGGAGGAATGGGCTCCAGCTCCATCCAGGATAATACAATAGATAGTTCATCATTTTTTTAATGGCTGAGTATACCATGGTATACATAAAAATTTGAACACAATGTGCATTAAACCTAGCAAAGTTGTTAGTTTGTGTTTTGTTCCTTCAACTTACTTTAAATAATTTGGGCAGTACATGTGTGTGGAATTATAAAATCTAAAACGTTACATTAACTAAATTTCTTCTTACTTCCTTTATGTTTTCAAATCCGGAGCATATTTTACAATGTTACAGGAAAATAATCAAATGTGTATTTACAGTGGGCATTTATGATTTATGTTCCTAATCATCTATCTCTTCCACTCCCCTCCTTGTGACTCTCTTGGCTACAGGATACCCGCCCTTTTCCTAGTCTTACCCCTTTTTTATTTCTGTGGGAAAAAGCTTTATCAACTAGAGTGCAGTGCTTACTTGCAGTTCCTTTGCCTTTAATCTTACAAACTCTACTCATTTCCAAAATTACTTAGGTCAGCACCGTTTCCCCTGCAGCCCCTTAAGTGAGGTTGTTGCACACATTTGTAATACAGTTAGATTCTCTTGTCACAGTCTGAATTCCCTCCTGGAATCTGCCAACCTCTTAAATTTTTAAAAAATTTGCATGCATTTAGTTTTGCTCTTTGTGCTATGAAGTATATGGGTCTTGACACATTGATAACTCCATGTATCCACCATTATTGTACCATGCTGAATAGTTTTACTATTTAAAAATCCCCTCTACCTCACCTACTCATTTCTCCCCTTTCCTCCCTCTGAGCTCCTGGTAACCACTGATTTTTTTCACTGTCCCTGATTGGCATCTACCCCTTATCAGTATGAATTTAAGGTTCCTTTATAATATCTTTTCATGGCTTGAGAGCTCCTTTCTTTTTATCACTGAATAATATTTCATTGTATGGATGTACCACAATTTGTTCATTCATTCCTCTATGGAAGGACATCTTGGTTGCTTCCAGTGTTTGACAATTGTGAAAAAAGGTTCTATAAATATTTGTGTGCAGGCTTTTGTGTGGACAAATTTTCCAGTCAATTTGGTAAATAACTAGGAATGTGATTGCTGAATCACATGTTAAGCTTTGGAAGAAACTGCCAAACTGTCTCCCAAACTAGCTATACCATTTTGCATTTCCATCAGCAATAAATGAGAGTCCCTGTTGCTTGGCATCCTTGTCAGCACTTAGTATTGTGGGTTTTTTTACTTTTAGCCATTATATTAGAATGTGTTAGGTGTGTAGTTGTATCACATTGTTGTTTTAATCCACAATACCCTAATGAGCAAAAATGTTGAACATCTTTTCATGTATTAATACTCATTTGCCATCTGTATATCTTCATTAGTGACATGTCTGTTCTTAATTGTTTGCCCATTTTATAATGGATTTCTTGGTTTCTTATTGTTGACTTTCAGGAGTTTTGTATATATTTTGGATACAAGTCATTTATTAGATAAGTGTTTTTCAAAAATTTTCTTTCAGTCTGTGATTTGTCTTTTCATTCTCTTGTCATTCATAGTTTTTCACAGAGAAGTTTTTAATTTTAATAAATTACAACTAATCAATTTTTTCTTTCATGGATTGTGCTTTGGATATCATATCTAAAAACTTATCACCAAAACCAAGTGAGTTTTTGGATTTTCTGGATTTTTCTTCTGTGTTTCCTTCTAGAAGTTTTACAATTTTGTGTTTTCATTTAGATCTATGCTCCATTTTGAAGTGATTTTTCTGCCTCTTAAACTTTTCATTTTCATTAGCCAATAAATTTCTTCTTTCCCTTAAGCCAGTTTTGGTTGGGTTTTCTGTCACTTGTAACTGTGAAGGAGTCTTAATTAATACTTAAAATTTCTTCTAATTTATGCCAGAGTATACTCAGTTCCATGTATTTACATAGTTCAAGTTCTTGTCACCTTTAATAGATTTTTGGTCTTTTGTTATACTGATACATAATAATTAGCTTCACATTCTCCTATATTTTATATTAATATTTAATTTCCAAATTTTCACTATTATAAATCTACATGAATACTTTTGCATAAATTATTTTTTTCTTTCTGTTATTTTCTTGTGGTATACTTAACAAAAAGCAGAATTAGCAGGTGAAAAATGCAAACAGGTGTCTAACTCTTATTAATGCCATGACCTTTGGAAGATTGTATATAATACTATGAACAATGTATATGTATTTAAAACCCATCAATATTTTTAAAAACAATTTTTATTTATTTTGAAGAGGTATATATCAATCCTTTATTGCCTTTAACTTTTTAAAAATTTTTTATGAATCTTTTAAAACACATGCCAATGAACTCCCTCTCACCCATATTCAACAACTATTGAAATTTTGCCACATTTGATTCACATATCTTTGTCTTTTTTCTTGCCAAAATATTTTATATTAAATCCAGCTATCATATTATTTCACTTACATATTTTGTTGTACGTCTCTAAAAAATATGAACATATTCCTATATAACCATATTGTTATGATTGCACCTAAGAAAATTATTATCCTTTTGTATCATTCAATAACAACTACATAATAAAATTTCCCTGATTTTCTCTAAAATGTATTTTTATAGCTGATTGTGAGAATAAGGATCCAAATAAGGTCCATATGTCACATTTGGTTGTGTTGTCTCTTTTAGTGTCTTTTAAGCTGGTACAGTCTTCCCTCCTTTTTTCCTGCTATTTACTTGTTGCAGAAACTGGATCAGTTATCCAGCAGAAATGTCGAATGTTCTGAATTTGTCAATTGCTTCCTTGTCATGTCATTTACAAGTTCCTCCATCCCCTGTGAACTGAATTTGACTCTAGAGGCTTGATTATAGTCAAGTTCAACTCTTTACAGACATTCATGTCTTAGATGCTACTGTGGTCAATATGCAACAAACTTTAAAGCTGTTCAAGCCTAACAATCTTAACTACTATAAGGCTCATCATTTTCTACCTTTCTAAGCTATTGGGACTTAGACACCATTCTTTTGTGTTTGGAACTGTTTTTAATGGAAAGCCCATGTTTTCATAAAAACATTGGTATAAGTAAAATACCCATGCTAGGCAAACAAAAAATTGATTTAATCCATGCAGATATTGTATAGTTATTATAAGCATGGAAAAATATCTTGACACTATTAATATTTAACATAAAATAAAATATGATGAGAAATCATTTTTAAAAATTAGTTTAGATGTTGATACATAAGGAAAAACAAACCAGATTATACGAAAACAAGAAAATTGCTGCAAAATTTTGTGGCAATTCTGAAGGTGACTTCAGAACGCTTTTAAGAGTTTCATAGTATTTTTATTGATGTCTAATTTAATTTTAAAGTGAAATTTTGCTTTTGCTTTCTCTTGCTATAGGCATAATACTACTCTTGTATTTATCATTGATAAATATAGTTGTTTTAATTTTCATTTCTATAATTTCTAGTGAGATTCAAATTACTAGTAGTAGTAGTTAATTTATTTTTTTTTAGAGTCTCCGTCTGTTGCCCAGGCTAGAGTGCCATGGCATCAGCCTAATTCACAGCAACCTCAAAGTCCTGGGCTCAAAGCATCCTCCTGCCTCAGACTCCTGAGTAGCTGGGACTACAGACAGGTACCACCATGCCCGGCTAATTTCTTTCTACTTTTAGTAGAGATGGGGTCTCGCTCTTGCTCAGGCTGGTCTTGAACTCCTGACTTCTATCAAATTTTGATGTATTTCCTTTTAAAATATATTTTTGATACAAGTTTTTTATCATATATATTTGCAATCCAATTTAACAAACATAAATTGAATACCAATGGAATACTAAAAATTTGGCCATGAGGTTTGGAAGATACAAAAATGAACATAAGACGTTCTTTTTCTTCTACAAGTTTATAATCTATTGTATAATCAGAACATAATAGGGCTGATTTGTTCAGTCTGAATATTCACCACAGCATAGTATGGCATCCAAAAGAAATACAAATCCAATTTTGAAATAATGTAAAAGAAGTGGGAAAGGAGGAAAATTACCTCATATAACACTCCACAAAACTCCACCATGTATTTCACTTTGTTTTCCTACTCATTTCTCTTTTTTGAATGCCATAATTAGAGCATAAATCACCTCCTACATTGCAGATGGATTTTGTAATTTATTTAATTTTTGATTAGTAAAGGGATGGAGATTCTTTTTGAAAAAACTGTCAGTGAGTCCAACTTTTAAAACCTCTTAAAAAGTTGATATATAACATGTTTTATTAAGCACATCAATTTAATGTTCAGCTTGATAACATTTTACAAAGTGAACACCCTTGGTATGTACTTTTTAGATGAAGATAGTGAATGTTTTAACACTAAAAAGTTTCTTTATGCCTTTTCCCAGTCAGTCCCCCCACAGTCAAACACTGTTCTGATTTCTACGATCTATATGTTTTTGATAACTGTATTAATCTAATAGGGTAAGTCAATCATCTGTACTTTTAAAACATTTATTTGCTGGCTATTCTTCCACATTGGTTTTACTACCAATTTGTCAAATTCTGTAATGTAGTAAGGAGATTTTATAGATAATGTTATTTTTGCATTACAAAGATTTTACTACAAAAATCTAATATTATAAACAAAATCACAAAGAGGTTTAAAAATATTTAGAGTGCGATTATATATTTTTTTAAACTTCTATTTACATAAAATAATATTTGTTTACTTAGTTCCAGGTCCTATGCTATTTTAAAGTTTAAAAATTACATTTATTTAAAAACACATTCTTTAATTCTTATTTTTTTCATGAATTCCCACTTGTTCCAAATTAAAGATACTTACGGAATAATTAATATAGAACATAAAGTTAAAAAGGCATTATAACATATAATCTAATTTAACCCACTATTTTTCAAATGGGAATGCTTAGGGTTCAGAGAAGTTATGACTTACTTAAGGTCACATAGCCTTACTCAGAAGGATAGAAGCCAGCTGGGCACATTGGCTCCTGCCTGTAGTCCCAGTGACTCAGGAGGCTGAGGTGGGAGGAATGTTTGAAGCCAAGAGTTCAAGAACAGCCTGGGCAACAAAGCAAGACCCGTCTCTAAAATATAAATAAATAAAATACAAAGAATGGAGGCCTCCAATTGACCCCTGTTTATATGGGATATTTATGTGCATTATATCTAGATTACTGACTAAATAAAAATATTAATGTATTTAGTCAGCTATCATATATTTACTAGAAAATCTGCTCATGTAAGCCATGAATATTGCAAAACCGTACCTTTTAAAGGAATGATCACAGCATGGGATTCCTGTTAGAAATATATCAGAATTGGAAATATGCTCTAGGGTATAGCCAGAAACCAATATGATGAATGAAACTATAAGTGCTAGGAGAAGAACATAAATGTATATGTAATTTTGAAAAGTATTGCTCCATTAGCCTGGGTTTCAGACCCATTTGTTCATCTTATTTTTTGCTGTGTGAAACTGTCACACTAATAGTTATGTCTCAAATTCAATTATTTTAAAAATAGAAAATGACTTCACACTGAATTGCCAGTGGTTTCCTGTTTGAAGAAATAATAAAATAGTCCTGCTGCAAATTCAGCCGAAGTCTCATCACTGTAATCCACAAGGCAACTACTTTAGATTTTTAAAAGCTAATTCATGACAAAAGCTTACACATTTTCATGTGACTGAAACATTTGGTTGCTAAACTGCATTTTATTTATTTATTTATTTATTTATTTATTTATTTATTTATTTTTACTGCATTTTTAAAACCTCATGCAGGTTGTCCTGAATCAAAATTTGTTCTGCTATTCGAATATATATATTGTGCACAATATACATATGTCCTTACTATGGTTCTTTGGCCTATTCAAAAATAATAAAAAATTAAAAGCTAAGTATAGTTGGAAATGATCTTCTGATAGGATATAATGGGCCATTTATTTAAAATAAAATTATCAAACATCTACTTAACCTAACCATATCTAGTTATAGTAATTTATTTATTTGCTTATTAAAGGTATGTTAGATGTCAGGTATCACTACTATAATACCCAAAGTAAGAGGCCTTATGTACTCACTATTCATTTTCCTCTAAACACTGCTTCATTTGCTTTTTTGTAAAAGCTATTATTATTTTTACAAAAACAAAATGTTACATGAAGGCCTTATCTACATGTGACAGGAGTTCCAAATTAGTCCTACCTTAAATTGCTGGTCATCTAAATCAACACCAATGTGATTTGTTTTGTTTTGTTTTTATTTCAGCATATTATGGGGGTACAAATGTTTAGGTTACGTATATTGCCTTTGCCTCACCCGAGTCAGAGCTTCAAGCATGTCCATCCCCCGAGGGTGTGCACTGCACCCATTAGGTGTGAATATACCCATCCTCTCCTCCCCTATCTCATCTGCCCAACACCCGATGAATGTTATTACTATATGTGCATATAAGTGTTGATCAGTTAATACTGATTTGATAGTGAGTACATGTGGTGCTTGTTTTTCCATTCTTGGGATACTTCACTTAGTAGAATGGGTTCCAGCTTTGTCTAGGATAATACAAGCCGTGCTAGATCACCATTGTTTCTTGTGGGTGAGTAGAACTCCATGGTATACATATACCACATTTTATTAATCCACTCGTGTATTGATGGGCACTTGGGTTGTTTCCACATCTTTGCAATTGTGAACTGTGTTTGCAAGGAAAAAAAAAACATCAGTTGCTGTCATCACTTTGAAAAGCATCTGAACCAATCTCTTAGAAGAGGACTTCTAAGGATAAACTTTGTCTCATACACAAGCTTTTTTGCAATTTGGTTTTTTCTTTTTTCTTTTTTTTTTAAGAACAATAAACACCTTTTCTACATAAGCTAAAATGGAAGGGAGAAGGATTTTTTTTTTTGCCTTTTGGGGCCTTGATTTAATTTTCCAAAGTTGATACCTTGTAGGTTACACTAATATCACTTTTTTAAATCGGAGTGAAATGCTCATGATTAAGCAAAAAGAAGTTTGTGTTGTTGAAACAGGGTTTGAAAAAATTTACTGTTTTGCAATGATAAGTTGATTGTTTACTGTGTGTTAGGCCTTGCGCACCCTACTAAGAAACAGGGATAGAGCATGAAGACGCCACTCTAATAAGCAAGAACTGTAAGCTTAGACATCAATCTTGACTTTTCCCCTTAACTTTTCCGAACTCAGTTTTTTTGGTCTGTAATTTGGGGAAAATAATACCTATTTTATAATGTTTTCTATGCTATTTTAATGAAAGGAAAGTACCTGCATATAATATGAATTCAATCTTATTTTTTGTACTTTTTTCTTCTTGAGAAGCTGATTATCTGGGGGTGGCAGATGCTGGGTAAAAGACACAAAACTCATCTTAAAATTCTATTCTTCCTTAATAAGCCAACCAAGTGCACTTTATTTCCCAAAGTCTGAAGCCATAAGCAGGTTTGTAAAGTAGGGGAAGAAACAACCTAAGATTATCTCAGTGAATGGTTTTAAAACTTTAACGTGCATGTGATTCACCTGGGGAGTTCTGTTCAAATGCAGATCCTGATTCCCAAGGCCTGGGCTTCAGAGTCTGCATTTCTGTCAAACTTCCAGGTGGTGCCTATGCTGCTGGTCCAGGGACCACACTTTGAGTAGCAAGTATCTAAACTCTTCTGGCTCCATTTACCTACTGCCGTGACCTCGGACAAGACACTGTACCTCTCTGTGCCTTAGTTATACCATCTGTAAAACAGCAAGAATAATATCTACTTTTAAGGGAGTTAATACATGTAAAGTACTTAGAACTTGTGGCATGTGGTAAGTGCCACATGTATGTTAACTCCATAGATGTGCATTGCCATCTGACATAGATCATGGGCAATAGAAGCTGCTGGCTATGGGGGCTAGAAGATGAAGTTATTTGTGATTCTAATAATTAACCTGATAAACATTGGCCTTTTGGATGTTCTTGTAAACTTGATATAAATAACACTAAAGAAAAACAAGTTCCATTAAGAATATTTTATGGGCCAGGCGTGGTGGCTCACGCCTGTAATCCTAACACTCTGGGAGGCCAAAGAGGGTGAATCATTTGAGCTCAGGAGT
>VBSM01000483.1:251387-278757 GCA_008086735.1 Cheirogaleus medius
AAAAAAAAAAAAAAAAAAGAATATTTTATGGCAGAATGGCAGATTTTGGAATTCTACTGTTAAACATCATTAGTTTACATAGTCTTGGTTAATGAAAACTCTATGCCATTCTATAGGCAGGAAGAATAGAAAAATCTTGTTAGGGTGCTCTGAGTGGGCTTTTTATTACAGGCATCATTTTGTCTGTTTACCTTGAGTCCACCTCCTTTTCCTTTCCTCCCTCTTCTGCAAAAGGAGAGGTAGCACATGCTGAACTGCAGCAAGGAAGCACTTTACCCTTGGCGCCTGCTGTGCACGATCCTAGTCAATTTCATTCACAGCAAGCGATAAAGGATAAAGTGCCTCACTGTCTTGCTAACCTCAGTTGCCAGCAATTATCTCAAAAAAGGTAAAACCTTTCACAGCACCTATTAAAAGCCCCCTTTGACCACAGATATCACCTTTTAGAAAAATATACCCCAGGGAACAGTCTAAGGTGGATAGAAGATTATCCATGCCTTCAAGAATTATGGCATTGAAAGGGACATCAAATCCTTTAGTTGGTCAAATCATTTATTTGGGGCAGCACTTTCTAAAATAAAGGAGATAATTTCTGGAAACTATGGGATTGCAGGAGAGGCAATGATGTGAGGGGAAGAAATGAGCACACTGATCGCTCGGGCCCTGTAGTAAGGGTTGAATCAGATGAGCATCACAAGGAGTCCACCTACTCCATTTCCGAGCAGAGTCTGAGCAGAATTGAGCTCCCAGTCAGGATGATGCCTACTGGTAGCTCTGAAAAGGACCTACAATGGCCTTGGGAAACCTTCTGGTGGAGGAAAGAAGAGATCTGCTTTATTCTTGGCAGTCAGGCGAACCGCACTGGGAATGGAGGAGTGGGAACCAGAGGGCAGAGCCAAGAACCCTAAGTGGCTGGAACAAGCACAGCAGCTTCCAAGTTTATCAAACAATGATCAAAACTTACAAATGCATAATTGGAAGAGGGGTTGGTTACCGAAGAAAAAAGAAGACACAGCGTGCCATGAAATGTGCGCCAAAGTAAGTTGCTGGGTTCTTTGTGACATTCTACTGCCAGTAATACCAAGATCTCTGCGTTAGGGTCCTCTAGAGAATCAGAAACAATAGGACATATAGAGATAGTTAGAAAGAGATTATGAAGGATCGGCTCACACGACTATGAAGGCTGAGGAGTCCCGTCATCTGCCGTCTATATGCTATAGAACCAGGAAAGCGGGTGATGCAATTCCCCTCCAAGCCTGGAGTCCTAAGAAGCAAGAGCGCCGATATCTAGGGCCTCAAGCAGAGGGCAAATGTGGCCTTCTTGCCGTTTTGCTCTGTTCAGGCCCTCGAGGGATTGGACGATGCCCACCCACATTGATGACAGGGTCTTCTTAACTCAGTCTACCTACCAATGCATATGTTCATCTCTTCTGAAAATACCCTCGCAGACACACCCAGAAATAATGCTTAATAGACTCTCTGAGTGTCCTTTAGCCCGGTCAAGTTGATACATAAAATTAACCATCATAATCTCCCCGAAGGGGTCTCTGAGCCATCTACTATCCTGACTGTAGGACATCGATTCTCCAAATGTAATAGGAATAAGAGCCACTTATGGAGACACTTAAGAATGCAGAGTCTCCGGCCCTATGTCCCAAATTCTGAGTTAGTTTTTCTGGGGACTGTAACCTGCATTTTAAGGCAGCACACCAGGAGACTGTGACATAAGCAGTCCACGTGACACTTTGTGGGAACCACAGTCGACCCAAGGGCAATAGGAACTGTACGAGTTCTGCTCCTTGAAGTTCACGTGTGCTCCAATTCTGTTGCTCATTAAGGTCTAACTTGTCCTAATCAATCAGAAGGCTTCACTTGCAACCACTGATTTTTAAAAGTAATATAAAAGCCCAAAATTTGAAATAATAAAAAAAAGGATGGGAATATTTGTATAATCCCAATTAGTGTACATTATAATCATTCTGTAAATGATTATATAAAAATTCAATATGTTTTCAGCCCAGTGAATGATGGCACTGATGACAGGATAATTAGGAATCTAAGTAGTCAAAACTTATGCAAACAGCTATCTGGAGTTAAGGGAAGATTAGTGAATAAATGCTGATCATACTTGGGTTAAATTCTTTGTTCATAGCAAGGAAATAATACCTCATACATCTCTTTCTTTTAGAGATTTCCGGACTCTTTCAAAGTACAATTTACAAGCTAAGTAGCTGTCACCACCTTCTTTTCAAAAAAAAATGGAAGCAGAACAAAGTAGACATGCTAGTCATGTGGGCTAAAAAAAGAAGTTAAAAAAAAATAACCTATGATTCTATGATCCTAGGAACTAACAAAATAGATCTCATTCGTTTTCTTTTCTGAGGATTCTATAGCCACTTAAAACACAAAGTCCACCACTGAACCACACTCACCTTCCCCTATCACCACCCTCACCAGGGTGTGCACACCTCTGAGATGTGGAAACATTGCGAGACTTCCTCCCTTGCTATCAAAGATGAAAAGATTCAGGCTATTCCACAGATATCACTAGGTAGAAAGCCACCTCTACTCTGAGCAAGTTTTGCCCAGTGAAGACAGGTGACAGTCACTGGGCTATTTACCCCTGTCTGGTTTGGATCCGATGCTCCTCTTGACTAAAGATGATTTATCTTAGACCAGCTATTGAGTTCATTGTAAACCCAAGGAGAAGACTGAATTTATCCCAATTTCTTTCTAGTAGTTCCAGAGATGGCCTATTTTGCAAGGAGCCTGAGACCAGCATTCTGAGCCATCATGGTTGCTTAGGGGAAAAAAAGAATACAATTTCCTTTCACTTTTTATAGTTTGGACTTTTCTTTTACTTTGTTCACTGATAAGCTGTCCATGGATTTGTCCAGTTTCTATCATTCATCAATATGTATTGCCTAACACTAGACTCAAATAACGGATGTAAAGAACAAATAAGAGCAACAGTGGAATGCATTAGCTAGACTGAACTCCTTGCCCCAACCTAAATGTGGTGGGTTTGTATTGCGTCAACTGAGTTAAGTAGGAACGTCTCCCAGATTGCCCTTCCTAGGATAGTTTAGGGTTGGTCGGGGCCACACGAGACGTTTTATGTGAGATTTGGAAGGCAGAGATGAAGAAGCAGACATCATTTCTACACAAAGCTCAGAGGCGGGTGCAGGTCCCTAGGCGCTGTTGCTGATGTGAGCGCCCACCCTGCCGTGCGCGGCCAGTTCCACATCTCCTCCTTCAGCATCTTTGACTTCCGGGCCAGTGGTGTTTAGTCCCTCGTTGAAAGGCACCAGTTTCACCGCAAGCCACCGCATCATCAAATTTGGAGACTTGGAGGTGATAAGAGACCTGCTCGGGTCCAGCTAATCCTTGAGGGTTCCTGTTTGTCGTACAACTTTAAAGCCCATGTTGAGTCTGTCAGGAGCATCCAAAGCCACACCTGAGACAGACTCAGTAGCCAGCATCCTGGATTTCTATGATTCATTCTTTTATTTTTTTATTTTCTGAAACAAAGTCTCGCTCTGTCTTCCGGGCTAGAGTGCCGTGGCGTCAGCCTAGCTCACAGCAACCTCAAACTCCTGGACTCAAGCGATCCTCCTGCCTCAGCCTCCCGAGTAGCTGGGACTACAGGCATGCACCACCATGCCCGGCTAATTTTTTCTACATATTTTTAGTTGGCCAATTAATTTCTTTCTATTTTTAGTAGAGACGGGGTCTCAACTCTTGCTCAGGCTGGTTTCGAACTCCTGACCTTGAGCGATCCGCCCACCTCGGCCTCCCAGAGTACTAGGATTACAGGTGTGAGCCACCGCGCCCGGCCTATGACTCATTCTTATTCTAGCCCCACACTCTATATCTCGCTGCTCCAAGAACCCCTCTTTACCGGTTTACATCCACAGTGGCGTAACTCACCTGCTCTGTGCTTGTTTCCCAGCGTCAGTCGCTCTCCTGTGCTCGTGTTAGCAGACCACGCACAGTGCGTGCAGCACAGCCAGAGTCTCTTGTGCAGCCGCCTAGTTGGGCAGCTCCAGCTGGCGGACCAGGACTCTGGGACTCACGCTCTTTCAGGTTCCAGCTTCTGAGAATCGGAAACACGTAAACAAGCCTAGCACCAAACACAGCCTAACGCAGAGTACACTATAAAAAATTTGTGGAAGGGGTAAATGAACTGATTGACAAATTCTTGAGAAGTTTGTAATCTAAGGCATTTTCCTTTCTCTTACTATTCCCAGACACTAACTTACAAGTTTGACTGATTGTTCTCCTATCCAGAGAGTCATTCTAGATAACTGACCCTAAACTGAGTCAATAATTGCATCAGCATAGAAAGACAATGCATGCCGGGCATTGTGGCTCACGCCTGTAATCCCAGCACGTTGGGAGGCTGAGGTGGGAGGAGACAAGGAGGGAGGCCAAGGTGGGGGTCTCAATATAGTGAGACCTGTCTCTACAAAAAATAAAATAAAGAATTAGACGAGCGTGGTGACACACACTTGTAGTTCCAGCTACTTGAGTGGCTGAGGCAAAAGGATCACTTGAGCCCAGGAGTTGGAGGCTGCTGTGAGCTATGATGACACCACTGTACTCCAGTCTGGGTGACAGAGCAAGACCCTTTCTCTAAAAAAAAAAATAAAAAAACAAACAAATAAATAAACAAATAAAAAGACAATGCGGAAGGAACATATCATTGTTCACTATGTTTGCTTCTTCTTGCCTGGCCAAGGGCATGTTAGAAAGGAGAGGAGTCCTCCCCAGTATGGCCCTCCTTTCCCATCCAAAATCTCTCCAATGCTGATCCATATGATTTGGTCACTAATAGAGGACTGCTGAGAGAACAGCCAGAAGCAGATTTCAGATAAAGAGCTTCCACCTGTGCCCTCCAAGCCATATTCAATTCAACCCTGCCCCTTCTCCTTGCTCCCTGCAGAGCTTTCCAGGGTGGTGGCTACTTATGTTCACTCTGCTTTGGCAGAGACAGAGATTGGCTTTCTAGCAGAAACGGAAAAGTGAAGGCACCGCTGACGCATCGTGGGAAGCAAAGGGAAGGACTGGTGCAACTTCAAAGGGAATGTATTTACCCCCTCCTTCGCCAGTGGCCCAGCTGCTACTCACCCTGGCCTCTCCTTGTGGGGGGCAGGCTGCTGTAGAAAAGGCAAAATTGAAAGCACAGTAAGACTCCCCACGTTAGCCCTTTTAGCTGGCAAACACGCTTGAAGTAGCTAGGCTATGACCGCAAGGGGTTACCAAAGAAAAGGTAGGAAAATAAAATAGCAAAGGTCGCAATCTAGAAAGCCTCCCTAAGAAAGAAGGAAAAAAATAATAACAGAATTAATACCCTCTTTTTTTGTTAACTGGAAAATTGGGAACTAGAAAGAGATCTGTAATTTTTAAATTGTTGTATTTTTTCCCAGTAATAATTAACATGAAAAAGTCAACACCTTAAGGAGCAAAGGTAATGTTATTTTTTTATTTGTGAACAGTAGAATAATAAGTGGGCTAATTGGTCCATGGTTATCCCTGTAATTTCTTCATCTGCTGTAAGGAGTAGTCAGCTTTTGAAGAGGGTGGAAAACATGAGGTTTTTTTATATGAACCTATAGCATGTCATAATGGTCTGATTAATGGAGATTGGCGGTGATTTTAGAAATCTGCTTTACTGTCTGTGTCTCTTGCACAGAGAATAGGAAGATGTAACAGATTCTCATCCCCATATTTCACATGTATTTGACTATATACTTAAATTTTTGAAATTATGAATTCTAATTTTTAAAACTTGTGTGTTTGTTACAGCCTTAATGCATTTTTTGCCTGCTGCCCAAGAGGAAGCCAATACACTGAGACAGCAAGGGTTGCAGCAGAGAAAGGGTTTAGTATCACAGGCGCCATGCGAGGAGACAGGAGGAAGTTCTCAAATCCATCTCCTCAAGAATTTGGGAGAAAGGGTTTTTAAAGATAGTTTGGCGGCCTTAGGGCTAGGAAATTTGGGCCTGCTGATTGGCTGGATTTGGGGTGGAACCATAGGGGTGTAGAAATTGTCTTCTAGTGCTGAGTCAGTTCCTGGGTGGGGGGAGTTACAAGACCAGTTGAGTCAGTTCCTTGGTATGGGACACTGGTCCGAGTGGGTCAGCCGATCCACTGGAATGTCGGCCCTGGAAGATATCTCAAAAACTAGCCTTAGATTTCACAAGGATGATGTTATCTATAGGAGTAATTAAGAAAGATAAGAATCTTTATGACCCTCAGCTATGTGATCCATGAGTAACAATTATTGGAAAGCAAACTAGGGGACAATGGCTGGTTATATATATATTTTAACTAAGCCTATACCTTGCAGAGTTCAGGCCCCTACCACAGTTCCCACCCTGTGGCCCTTTATTAATTTTATAAAGGGTGGCTTCCTGTTGACTTTGTCAATCAGTCCTGCTCAGGACCCACGTTTTCTATGACTACCACACACTGATTACACCCTTCTCTGAATTTCTTTTTCAGTTAAAGGAAGCATCACCCAGTTCTGCTTTAGATGTTCAGTGTGTAAGACTATTTTCTTAGCTAGATTATAAGCTCTCTGAGGCTTGGGCCAAGCCTTATCCTTTTGCCTCCTCCTCATCCATCAACATTATATAGCACATGTAGTCAGCACTTCATACACTTTTTAAACAGCTGTAATCATTAATCACAAAATTCTAGGTTTTCAATCTTTTGACAGCATTTTAACATGCATTATTCATATTTATATATATTATAATGCAAAGCATTGCAAAAAGTCAAATTTCTTTGTTGCACCTCTTTCTAGTATGATAGACCATTTCTGTCACTTTGGTCTAGCAAATCTTGAAACTTATATTACAATATGTACAGAGGCATTAAGACAGATACTCAGAAGTTGCACCAGTTTTTCTTTTTTGCTTTTCAAAAGGGACTAGGTAATACTGAATTAAATTTTATTTCTAAATGGTTTCCTGAAAACAAAATTCATTCTTTCTAAATGGAAAGTTATTAGCTTTATTTTAAAAGCTAAATTATTCCTACAATAATGTGATGCTTTCCCACAATGTGTTGCTTAGAGGTCTGATTTTCATGAGACACTGCATTTCTCCCTTCCTTCAGCGAGGGGAATCTTTTCATAACATGCAGGTACACACATTTATTTATTTATTTATTCACAAATACTTATTGTGTGTTAGGACCCAGGCATTCCTTGCATTTGTAAATTAGTCAAGGAAGGGAAAGAGAGGCAAAATAAATCTGGGACTTTCCAATTCTGCTAGTTTAGAGTCAATTAACATCTGACAATATTATTAAATTATTTACATACTTGCAGGACTTGGAAGTCCCCAAGCTGATTTTTCCATAATTCAGTAAATGTATAATTTTATTACCATCACTGTGATGACAACACATGGGAAAAATGAAGTTGCAATTCATACTTAAAATCTAGGAAATTCGATGGAAAGGTAGATGTAAATGATGAAATAGCCTTCTGATACATTTCAAAAGACAGCACAGAAAAAAGCGTAAAACAAAGATTAGCGGTTGACAGACTGAAAGCACCTCAAGGCAACATGGTGTCGCTGAACCAAACTGGGGTCCACTCATCCTGTGCAGCACAGGCAGACACGGAAACCTAGAGCCACACTGGGAGAAAGAGGCATTTTTATTGCAGGGCTCCTTGCAAGGAGAACGGGCAGCTAATGCTTTAGACCCGAACTCCCTGAGGGCTCACAAGAAAGGGTTTTTAAAGGTAGGGGTACATTTCAGGAAAGCAGAAGTTGCAGGCAAAATTGTAAACCAATACATGGAAGTTATACAATGGTCTGGCCCCAAAAGGCAGGATATCCCAAAACGGGCTTGTGGGTCATAGGCGGATTCAGAGATTCTTTGATTAGCCGAAAGGGATGTTGAGCACAAAACCTCATGCATGTTTCAAAGCTAGGTGCCTAAAACTTTCCCCAAAGGGACTCAAGATTTTCCTTTATTTCCATGGCTGGGGGGCCCAGTAGGCCCCTGAGAGGGGGCCCTGCTCCATCTCAATGGTAAGTGAGTGTGTTTAAATTTGTTTCAGGAGTAATACGTCCACCACGACTGGGTGCCATACTAAAACATGAATAGTTTAATCTAAAAGTGCTTTTCTTGTTTTTTTCTTTTGTTAAAAAATTGTGGTCAAGTAAACATAACATAGAATTTATTATTTTAACTATATATTTTTTTCCTTTTATTTTATCATATTATGGGGGTACAAATATTGTTAGGGTTACATATTATTTTAACTATATTTAAGTGTATAGTTCTGTGGCATTAAGTATATTCACATTGTTGTGCAACCATTTCCAGAACTTTTTCATCTTGAAAAACTAAAACTCTGTGTCTATTAAACACTAATTCTGTTTTCCCCTTTGCCTAACCTCTGGCAACCACCATTCTACTTTCTGTTTCAATGGATTTGTCTACTCTAAGAACCTCATATACATGGAATCATGCAGTATTTGCCCTTTTGTGACTGGCTTATTTCACTTAGTATTATTATGTCCTCAAAGTTCAACCATATCATAGCATGTGTCATAATTTCCTTCCTTTTTAAGCCTAAATAATATTCCATTGCATATTGTTATAGACTGAAAATTGTTTTCCCCAAAATTCATATGTTGAAGCCCCAACTCCCAATGTGACTGTATTTGGAGACCAGTCCTTTACGGAAGTAATTAAAGTTAAATGAGGTCATAAGGTGTCGCCCTAATCTGATAGAACTGAGGTCCTTTTAAGAAGAAGAAGGGGCACCAAAATTTTTTTTCTCTCTCTGAACATACAGAGAGGAAAGGCCATGTGTGGATACAGCAAGAAGGTGGCCTTCCACAAACCAGGAAGAGAGGCCTGACCAATCACCAACCCTGACAACACCTTGATTTTAGACTTCTGGCCTTCAGAGCTGTGAGAAAGTAAATTTCTGTTGTTCAAGCCACCTAGTCTGTGGCATTTTGTTATGGCAGCCCTAGCAAACTAATACATACATATACACCACGTTTTGTTATTCATCCATCAATGGACACTTGAGTTGCTTCTATACTTTTTGCCTATTGTGAATAATGCTGCTATGAACATAAGTGTACAAACATCTGCTCAAGTCCTCACTTTTACTTCTTTTGGGTATATATCCAGAAGTGGAATTGCTGGATCATATGCTATTTCTCTATGTGAGTTTTTGAGGCACCAACATACCATTTTCCACAGCAACTGTACCATTTTATATTACCACCAGCAATGCATAAGAGTTCCAATTTCTCTGTATCTCTCATTTTGAAAACATTTAAATATGATATTTTGGTTACTGTGAGGAACCTGTGACCACTGAGTAATAACTGTTGACTTGGGACTGTTGACCACGTATTCAAATGTGTAAAGTTCATTTGCTTTCCTGCAAGCAGTGATGCAACAATACATAATACTGCTTTTGAAGGGGAAATCCAAATAAGCAGGATTATTGGTGCCATTTTGTATGAGCATAACTTCATCAAGAATGACTTCAACATACTGTGGGGCTAGGTTAGCTAGGGTTATTCATGTTAGAAAATGAAACAATTGCCATTCCTTCTCCCACAGTGCCTTCACTGTGTCCACTGAAAATACATTTTCTGGTCTTTCCTCACTGGCTGCTTGAAAGGTATCAGATCCAATATCATCTCTGAAACCACCTCTGAACTGAACGGGATATTTGTGGTCATGATGTTAATAGCTCCACATTTCACAAAATCATGTAGCTCATAAATGGAGTTCAGGAATATGTTTCTTCACACAGTCTGTAAACGCTAAGTGTTAATCCTCTGTGCTAAGTAGGTTATCTTTTAAACATTTTTTCTTTATAATTATTTTCTCTTTTTATAAACTGAAGGAGTCATTTGAGGAATAATTTTTATAAGCCCCAAACTAACTCAAAGAAAATTACAAAAAACTTCAATTTTCTAGTAATGGTTTTTAGTACGGCATCACTACTCTCTAAATACCTCAATTAATCCAAGATTATGACAAAAGCTTTTAATTATTCTATACTGTGTGTAAGCTCCCTCTTTCTGCACACATCAAAGAACAGGGATTTATATTTCAAATATTTACTCCCTGGTAAGCATTCTAAATGTTCCCTAGGAATTATTTACAGTAATTGCAGCATTTTCATTTTTTAGACTACTTCAGCTAAAAGACAGATTGAAGTAAAATTGGCTAGTGAAAGTCAATGTTTAACTGGTACTTCCCTGGGACATTTTATTCTAGTTTCAAGCTCTAATGTTTAATAATTGATTGCGAGAGGGGAGCAGGAATTAGCTCAGTCTTGTTCAACAGTTTCCTCAGTGATTTTATAGAGAGGGAAGGAGTGTTGTTATGTTTGCAGCAGGTAAAAACCTAGGAGAAAGAGAGTAAAATCAGATGACAATTTGGATTGCAAAAGATGTTAACATTTTAGAATTAGAGGCTGAAACTAATAAGGTTATAATTTAATAGGAATAAATATGAACCTTGCACTTGGAGTTAAAAAATCAACAATCCAAGTAGAGGACAGGCGAGACATGACGTAATTGGCTGGTGTGGAGGTTACCTAACTGCAGACTTGAGATGTACCCAGAGGTTAGCACAGTTGCCAACAAAGCTGACATAATCACAGGCTGCATTAACAGAGCTCTGTGCTCAATAAACAGATGCTGCCCTGATTGGACCACATTGTAGCATTATTTTTGGTTATGCATGCCACATTTTAAAGGAGACATTAAAAAATTCAAGAGCATAAAAGAGGCAGCATGGTACAGAGCCCGAGAATCATGTTGCATGGGGAACTCGAAAGAAGTGGGGAAGCCTAATTTGCAAAAGGGCCGTGCCTGAGCCTTTCCTAGTATCTGACAGGCTATCCAATGAGACAGGGATTATTAACTGGAATTCAGAATTCAGACCAAAGTGTAACTGCTGCAGATCTGCTACAGAAGGCAAATTTCAGCTTGGTGTATGGAAGAATAATTAGGCCTGTCCAAAAATAGAATATGCTTCTGTTACTGGAAATATTTTGGCAGTTGGATGAACACGTGCTGTGAGAAGGAACCTACACAGGGTACAAGGTTGTCCCTGCTGACCTCTATAGGTTGCACCAAACCAAAGCTCCCTCAGAACATGCTGGAAACCATGTACCTCTCTGCCAGTGCTGTGTATGGTATAACTAAATTTAGGGCTGTATTAACATGATTTCCAAGCAAACAACTAGCAAAACAAGTGGATTAATATGTCCACTAATATAGCAGGACATTTATTTATTTTAGCATAGGAATTTTGCCCATGGTCTACGCTGTAGGATCCACTTGAAATCACAATCAGGAGCTTTTCACTGCCCCTTCTCAGAATCTCTCAATAGCAACATGAAACATGGAAGCATTTGAAGATAAAATTACCTTTCTACCCTAAGAGCAACAGCTTGGTATCCCCTTTGTTGATTCTTGGAACATATATTAATAAATTCCAATTTCAGAGTCCATAATTAGATGCTTTGAAAAATCAGAACACCAACATTTTTAGTTTTGGCACACTAGTTACTATATGTTAGAAGGTACTTGGCACTTCTCCTTCAGAAACAACAACGGTATCAGGCAGTGGTTCTCAGACATCAGCATGCACCAAAATCACTTGGAGGGATAATGAAGACACGGATTGCAAGGTCTCATTTTCAGAGTTTCTATCTCAGGAGATATGAGGTAGGGCCTGAGATTTTGCATTTTTAGTAAGTTACCAGGTGATGCTCATGCTATTGGTCAGGGGACCACACTTTCAGAACCATTGGCATAATGAATGAATGAACACAGCATAACAAGCTGTGTTATAATTAGGAAATCGCTAAGTGTTTACATGAGTGGTATGTGGGAGCCAGCTTATATTAATACCGGCTTGAGAGAACCTATGCTAGCATCTCTTTCCAACTTTGCATTCAGTGAAGTCACATTGGTAGTTTGCAATTGGCCATGATAGAAATATTTATACCACAGAAATTGGTAAATGCTAAAACCACAGTTTTTTCTTTTTTGTTTTTTGTTTTCATTTTTGAGATATGTTTTGAGATACTGGTGTTATCATCGCTCACTGTAACCTCAAATTCCTGGGATCAAACAATCCTCATACTCAGCCTCCTAAGTAGCTGGGACCATAGGCACACACCACCACGCCTGGATAATTTTCCTGTTTTTTGTAGAGATGGGGTCTTGCTATATTGCTCAGGCTGGTCTCAAACTCCTGGCTTCCCAAAGTGCTAGGATTATAGGTGTGAGCCACCACACCTGGTCTATAGCTTTTTCTCTTGAGAGCTAGTTGCTAAACATTTACTAGTAAACCAATGCTGTAGACTCAAAGTAGAGAGAGAATATTGGATGATCAAAGGTTTAATGCAATGCTTCTCAAATTTACTTTATTCCTTTTTTTTAAGAAATAGGGTCTTGCTATGTTGCCCAGGCTGGTCTCTAACTCCTAGGCTCAAGTAATCTACTCACCTCAGCCTCCTGTGTAGCTGGGACTATAGCACCTGGGCCACTCCACCCAGACATTTATGGTTTTAATGAATATTTCTTGAGTCCTGGCTATATAACCATAGCAATATATTTTTTTCAATTACAATATGTTGAAAAGACTTAACAAGAAATGGAATTCATGAAATAAAGTGTATTCTTGGATTAAAGCAATGAAATATGGTTTCATATATTAATAATTTGCTCTAAGAAATGGTCAACATTTGATCCATTTTATAAATGAGTATTAAAATTATAATATTTAAGTGTTATAATGAACACAGACCAGTGATCATTAAATTATGTACAGTACTAGTTCATCGTCATCATGATGTAACACTGACTGCTTAAAATGGGCACTGTTCTAAATTCTTTTTTTTTGAGACAGAGTCTCACTGTGTTGCCCAGGCTAGAGTGCCCTGGTGTCAGACTAGCTCACAGCAACCTCAAACTCCTGGGCTCATGCAATCCTTCTGTCTCAGCCTCCCGAGTAGCTGGGACTACAGGCATGCGCCACCATGCCCGGCTAATTTTTTCTATGTATATTTTTAGTTGGCCAATTTATTTGTTTCTATTTTTAGTAGAGATGAGGTCTCACTCTTGCTCAGGCTGGTTTTGAACTCCTGAACTTGAGTGATCCTCCCGCCTCTACCTCCCAGAATGCTAGGATTACAGGCGTGAGCCACCGTGCCCAGCCTATTGTTCTAAATTCTTTACATGGATTATCTCATTTAATTCTTACAGAACTATGTGATATAGATGTAGTTATCCCCACTTTACAGATAAAAAGCTGAGTCACAGTAACAGGTATATGATACTTATGTATCAGTGTGTATATGAAGTATCAGGCAGCCATGTGTCAGATGATCTCACATGTAATGTCTTGGAAACCTCAAATACTGTTCTTAAAGACAGTTTACAGATAACAGCTACATTGTTATTATTGTTATATAATCACAAATATATTTTAAATACATTTCAGAAGAAAATACTGCTAGCATGAATACTTTCACAGAATATTAGAACACCTGCATTCTAAGGAAAACAATGTTAAACATTGCTTATTGTCATTAAACCACAATAACCTGACCAATCCTAAGTTTCCTCTTTTCAACTATCCCTCTCAAAAGGAGAACCCTCAGCCCTCTTAATGGTAGGCTGTTAGCAACATTTGCTGCATTCTCCAATTTCTATGCTTCTCTGAGGTTGACCTACCTCTGTTTGATGTATTTTCAATTTGTACATTATTATTAAGTTATTGTCAGTCTCTGCTCCCACTTAAATACCTTCTGTCTTTAAGGTTCTTTTGTACCTTATCACAAATAGATTGTGATCATTTGATCACAATCAGTATGGATCCTGGGGGATTTCTATCTGTCACCTCTTAGTATTGCCTACAAGTCATCTTTTATGCTCAGTGTTTCGTTCAAATCCATAATATGACCAAAGATGAGTATCAGGTTGAATGAAAAACTTAGAAACTCGAGATGTCAGCATGTGCAACATATCCTGTGGGGAGTGTAATCTCACCTTCACAGGGATCCTACTGTGAGCAATTAGCTATAGAAACCTGGAGGGCAGGTTTCAGGGATGAGTAACTAGTTGAATATTACATTGCATCAACAGGGCGTGGCATATTTATCCACAGGTTAAAGCTACTGGCTTTTCCTCTGCATAAACGTGGTTACTCAAATTAGTTTCATTTTGGTCTTGGGAATGGACCTTTCTATACTGCTTCTGTCTGACTCATCAGCCAGTTATGTGCACTAAAGACCTTGCCCTAGCCAACAAACATTGCCACACGTTTTCCAAATCTTAATGAGCCACATTTACAATTATCTGCCAGCTTTAAGTATCACAGAATTTCACAAGTTACTAAACTCTAGACCAGCAATGTTCAATAGAAACATAATTCAAACCACATATATAGTTGAAAATTTCCTAGTAGCCACATTAAAAACAATTAAAACAGGTGAAAATAACTTTAATAATGTTTAATCCAATATATCCAAATAGTTACCATTTTGATACGAAGTCAATATTGAAAGTTATTAACAAAATGTTCTACATTCTTTTGTACTAAGTCTTTGAATCTAGTGTGTATTTTTGACTTACAGTACATGTGTTATGTGGCTGGTGGCTACTCCATGGAAAGTGTAGCTGTAGACTTTTTAGAGGTCAGGTTAATATTATCTTGGAATGCCCAAATATCCAAACAGCCCTAGTTGATGGCTTTGTAACTGATTTTCTGGAAGGAGTCATTAATTAAATACTCTTGACCTGGTAGCTTTAATACCAGGTCATATAATTAATAGTTAGAATTACTAATAATAATTAATTACAGCGAAGAACAGCTAGAAGCTTACTGTGTATAAATAAACATGAGTAAATGTATTAAAGTTGTACAAAAATAGAATAGCCATATTAGATGCCATAATTTCAATTATTTATAATCAGGTGAAGTCTGCCCAGGCTAGGAATCTAGGAATGCATAAAGTGGCATATTTAATGAAGAAGAAAACCATAACAAATATAGAATAGGTTCAGACAATCCCTAGTTCCTCTTCCAAATGGACTCAACTGGTGACAACTCTTAAAACAATCAGTGTTCCAATCTGATTCCTTTTTCTGTGTCTGACATCATCTTCTCTGAAATAAGAATATTCTTGCCCCCATTAGTAATCACAGGGCGTTTTTATTTTTGGCTTTTAAGTCCTGGGGATTGGTAGTTTGAGCTGCAGCTCTGACTCTCTTAGCTGAGTGTTCAGAATTTCCAGAAGCTGTGTTGGCTTTACAGAGGAGTGTTTTTATGTCCACATCTATAATAGGAGGGAGATTTTAAGGTTTCTTTTGTGGAAGAAGAGTTTCTCTCTCTCTTTTTTTTTTAAAGTAAAATTAAATCTGATCTCCTTCATGTCTTTGGCACCATGGTACTTCCTATGTAAAAGCATTAAACATTTCTCACTACGGTAGTTTAGGGCATTGAATTTAATCACCTCGGGCCCAATACTGTACAGGCTACAATAGCATGAGCATAGTAGAAAGTACGGATATGGGGGAAGGCGATGGAAGTAACAGAAGTGGCTAGAAGGTACATAATGTGGTCATAATAGCTATCATCAGGCATCGGTTATGTGCCAGGTACAGGACTGGACATGACTTACATATGCTAAATGCAATATCTTGCTTAATTTTTACAACAAATACATGAGGTGGTTAAATGTGGTTTTACTTTTCAGAGAAAGAAACTGAGCCTCAGAGATAGTGTTTTGAAGAAAGTTACAAGGCTATTATGAAATAGAGTTCAGATGAAGTATGGTACATTCTCTTTTCTCCACATCAAGCTGCCTCCCAATAAAGCAAAACAAATGAAAAAGGAAATGATTTGCTGTGAGCCAGTTGCAATCCATAAGAAATATTGAATGAAAGGTCACAATGTGAATTACACAGAGAGTGATATAAACTTGGCAGGGAGAAATAAAATGTTTCATAATTTCCTCGTGTAGCAGAGAGAAGAGGGAAAAATTGAAGGAACAGTGAAAACAGTGGTTTCCTGAGGTGATCATAAATGTGCTTCCACAGAAAATGAAATTTTAGAGGCACAGAGGGAATTGAAGAATTAGGAAGGACTGAATATACAGAAGTGATAGATATGTATGATTAAGAGACCAGAAGAGAAAAAAAAATAATTCAGATGACCATTATAGCAGTAGCTTTTAAATTTTTCTGACTGCAGCTCACAGTAAGAAATACATTTTACACAGGGACCTAGTTAACAAACACTGTGTGTATGTGTGTATATGTGTCTATAATTTAATAATATGTATATTTAGTGATATATATCATTAAAACAAAGGTGCAAGGCAATTCAGTGGAGAAAGGATAGTCATTTACAAATGGTGCTAGACTATCTAGATGTCCATATACAAAAATTGAACTTCATATCTCTTATCATATATAAAAACTGACTTGAAATGGATCATAGACCTATATAAAACCTAAAACTATAAATATTATAAAAGAAAACAGGAGAAAATCTTTGTGATCTTGGGTTAAGCAAAGATTTTTAGATGCAACACATAAAGTATGACCTATTAAAAAACAAATTTATAAGTTGCACTTTATCAAAATTCAAAACTTCTTCTCTCCATAAGATATTGCCAAGAGAACAAAAATACAAGCACGTACTAGAAGAAAATATTTGCAAAGTACATAAATGAGAAAGAACATGTATTCAGAGCATATAAAGAACTCTCAAAACCCTCAATAAGAAAACAAAGCAATTAAGAAATGGGCAAAAGATTTGAACACTTCACTAAAGGAAATATCTAGATGGCAAATAAGCAAAAGATGCTCAACATGATTAGTCATTAGAGGATGCAAGTTAAAAATGTAATGAGACCACTACATACTTATTAGAATGCACAAAATAAGAAGACCAAGTAGTGACAAAGATGTGAAAAAGTAGAATGCTCATACACTGCTGAATGTAAAATGATACAACCATTTTTGAAGCATTTTGTAAGTTTCTTTAAAAATTAATACAGCTACCATATGAGCCAACCATTCCACTCCTAAATATTTACACAAGCATAAGTCCATGCAAAGATTTATACACAAATTTCCATAGTAGCTTTATTTGTGACAGCCCCAAAATGAAAACAGCCTGAAAGTCCATCAACAGATAAATGGATAAACTGTTGCATATCTGTACAATAGAATATTACTCAGCAATAAAAAGGAATACACTGTTGGTATATGTTATAAAATATGGATGATCCCAAAATGATTATGCTTAGTATAAGAAGCTGGACAAAAGAGAGCTCATACTGTATGATACCATTTATATCAAATTCTAGAAAATGCAAATTAATCTATAGTAACAGAAAGCAGAAAAATGATGGCCTGGGTATGGGTAAAGAGCAGCAAGTAGGAAAAGAGAGGATTTACAAAGGGCCACTAGGAAACTTTGGCAGTGACAGGTCTGTTATTGATCTTAATTGTAATGATAGCCCATGGACAGGGCTGCTAGATTTAGCAAATAAAAATATAGGGTGCCCAGTTAAATTTGTATTTCAGATAAATAAATGTCTTAGTATAAGTATGTACCACGCAATGTTTGGGGGACATACTTATACTAAAAAATGAGTCATTGTTTATCTGAAATCCAAATTTAATTGGGCATCTTGTATTTTAGCTGACAACCCTGTTCGTGTGTACACATATGTAAAAGGATACAGATTGTACACTTTATATTGTGCAGTTTATTGTATGTCAATTACACCTTAATAAAGCTATTTTTTTAAAAAAGAAAGAAATTGACGTTAGCCAAGGAAGAGGAAATGACTTTCTCAAGTTCTCTATGCCAATGGCAGAAAGGCCAAGACCAAAAATCCCAACTGCCATTTTCCCTGTCCAAGTGCTCTTTCTATTATACTAAGTTGGTGCTAAAAGAAAATGTTTGCTCACAGGGATGGAAAAATAGATCCTCAAAGTAAGAATATTCAGATATGGACTAATAAGAAAATTTAAATTAATTTATAAATCTTTGATCTTATGTGGCTTTATCCACCTAATATTTTACCTGTTTACAAATCTTTTTATTTTAAAAGCTAAATGCTACAGCACAATGAAATCCATTTTTAGAATGAAATAAGGGGTCATTTTATTTCAATCTTCTTAATAATCTGGAAGTACAGCCAGTCCCCTGGCTAAGTAGAGAAAGGTAAAGGTGTTATAAAAAGAAAACCAAAAAATGTAAAGAATACCTGTCTGTTGGTTACTGCTTACTTGCTATTTACAATTAAATATTTCTCAATAGTCCAAATAGCAGGTTCACATGTTTTCTTTACAGCATACTTTTAGCCATATTCACTTGTTTATTTTATAATTTGCAAGGTTGATAAATACCACTTACAGTCTAAATTACCCTGACCTAAATTGAAGTCACTTACTGCCATCTAGAAATAGACAAGCCTTTCCTGATAGACTGTTTATCCAGGGAACAGAGAAGGGAATTGCCATACGTCATCTAGGCTAAAGAGTATCATTGTCATAAATTGCATTTAACTTGTCTGTAATTGTGATGCTCTTTCCTATCGATGCCTACATTTAAAGTGATGAATTTCTTTTCTCTTTTTGAAGCAAAGCTGGGATTAAGTCCACGGTACCTTTTACAACCTATATCATTACAGAGGGGAGGATTTAGAGCACCATTTCCACCCTGTCCAGTGTGAGCTGTGCTCTTCTCTCTGGATTACATCATAATTACTGTGATCACTCAGAGCAGTAAAAAAGCAATGCACACCTCTTTGCAGTGTGGGTAATTCTTACCTAATGTTATTATTTCCAATCTGTCTGTATAATTTAATATGCCCACCCCCAAATTTTTAATCTTTTAATTGCACTGGCACATCTATTTTACATTCATATCTTCTCATTGGTCACTTACACAACTCTAATAAAAAGAAAACTAATTATCACAAAGTCAGAAATGGGATGGGGCCAAATTGACACTGGCAAGGTAAAGCAAGACTCTCCACTGGGATCTGTTATTATACAAATAAAGAGTGTGCTCTTTTATGAATATGCAAAATAGTACCTTTAAATGAAAAACTTATTCTTGCAGTTATATAACCAATTATTTAATTCTAACAAATAGAGAAGCTTTGTATCTAAGATATGCATGGAGGAGGTGTAAGATAAAAGACAAATAAGAGAGGTTAGTAGACAGACTATGGCTCCTGGGCCAAATCTGGCTTCTCACCTGTTTTTGTACAGCTGAAAATGATCTTTCACTTTGTAAGTGGTTGGAAAAAATTAAAAGAAGAATATTTACTGCGCCATGAAAACTGTATTAAATTCTGGTTTCAGTGTCCGTAAGTTAGGTTTTATTGTAACACAGCCACACTTATTATGAATAGTTTACATCTTGTCTACTGCAATGGCAGGGTTGCATAGTTGCAATAGAAGTGGTATATACAGTCCCCAAGCTTAAAATGTTTACTATCTGGCCTTTTACAAAAAAGTTGGCTCACCTCTGCTCTAGATCAAAGAGTTTGAATATGGAGGAACACCAGGAATTGCTCTCTCCCTTGCATTTTGTGAAGAAGATTTCAGACTGAGCCACTGGCTTGCCTCTACTCCTTGCACTGTTTCAGTATAAAGCCATATCCTCGAGTATGGGTGCAGACACCAAACTAATTATAATTTAGCAAGTGATTAAGGCCAAAGGAGGGGCCAGGTGCAGTGACTCATGCTCGTAATTTCAGTGCTTTGGGAGGTGGAGGCCAGAAGATCACTTGAGGCCAAGAGTTCGACACCAGCTTGGGCAACATAGGGAGACGTCAAAAGAATTTTTAAAATCTTAGCTGGATGTGGTGGTGCGCACCTGTACTCACAGATAGTCTGGAGGCTTGAGGTGGGAGGATTGCTTGAGCCAAAGATTTGAGTTTACCAAAACAACAACAAACCCCAAAACCCAGAAAAAAACAGACTAAAGGAGAGAAAAGTAGTGATTTCAAATAATTTCATGTGATCTTAAAAGGAGATTGCAAAGCAGCAGCTAAAAGTTGCGTGTGTGTGTGTTTTCTATAAGGAATATTTTCCTTTCTGCTTTGTAGCTGAGAGAGGCTAGTACATCTTTCTCCCTTTCTAGAGAGCCTCCACTTTATCTGGGGGTCTACCTTCACCTCACATGACTCAGGAGTAAATTCTGAGTCATCCAAGCCAGTCATTGAAATCCCAACCCCCTTGCCAGGGCTTGGTTTTAGGAAGAAATGAATGACTCAATCCTGGCAAATAAAGTGAGAGAAAATTTTATCTGGAGTTTTCTAGGAAGGGCTTCCCTGCTGATTAAACACACACACATACCCTCTTGGACATTATAGTTTCTGACTATGAAATCTGAAACCATGACAGCCTCCTTGGGACCTCGGGGGAACTTACCTGAAGATATATGGAGGATGCAGCACACATAGGTGAAAAGAACCTGTGATTCCGAAGACATCATTGAGCTACTGAATTAAACAACCCCCAATTATTCCTCCTTCAGAATATCTTATTGTGTGACATAATTTTCCTTTATTATTTAATCTATTTTGCAATGGATTTCCTGTTACTTGCAGTATTCTAATGGATTTTTATTAGTTCTACGTACATAGATCTTGCTATTTTTTTATGGAATTTCTAGAATGGTAAGAAACCACATGAACGGTAGGAGTTTCTTATAATAAAATTTACTATATCATGCATATTTATGCTAGTAAAATTCCAAGCCAAAAAAAAATGTCATTTATTAATTATCTACTTAGATTTCCCCTTCAAGTGAGATGGATATGTGGAGAGTCACCTGGTTGCAAAATTTTGTCAGGATGAGTCTGTTAGTTTTATTTTCTAAGTAAAAGTCCTGAGATACTTACAAAATTTTTGTTTTTTAGGTATTTTTTAACTTTGTTTATTATTAATATAAATATCTAAAGATGAGAATTTTAAGGCAATTTCAACTTTTCCAAGAAGAAAATCAATTAGTTCTTTTTCAATCCCTCCTCTGATCCTACTTTCTTTCTCTACTCACCAGGAACAATGTGGAATTTTATATTTTTGGATTAGATCAGCAACTTTAACGATAAAGCAGTAACTCTTTTAAACAAATATTACCAACCATTTGCTGGGTGTGTTGCACTGACCAGAATTCTATGGAAGTTACAAAGCAGATGGGGGATAGTGCAAGTCCCTAAAGGGTACCAACAAGGGATTAATTGACAAGCAAAGAGACTGGACACATACTCATGAAACAGCTGGGAAACCTAAGCACACAGATGACATAGATCAAACTGTATTTAAAGTTTCAGCGAATAATAGTGTCTGTCAAGAAGAGCAGAAAATGTTTCCTAAAGGAGGCGAGCATGGTCTTCATTAGGTTGTACAGGAGACCAGAAAACCAGAGGGCTTGTCACAACAATCTTTGTTCATGCCGACCCAGTGCCAGGCTCATAGCAGGTGCCACCAATGTTAGTTAAACCACTGGTTGAACTGTGCATAAGTGTGAAGTAGATTCTCTCATTCTTTATAATTCTGAATTCCAATTTGTGATTTTATGCATAATGATATCTGTTACCTTATTGACCAATAATCCTGTGAGTTTACTGAAAGCAGTTACTGCTGCCCCTAATGCTTTCAGGTTGTCCGCAGAAGGTGTATCATTTGAGAAAAGAACTAACGTATGTAGTGAGGGTGTTTCTGCCCGATGTGTGTTTGGCTCACTCAGAAAACTGACAAGCTGAGTCTTTCAGGTCTTGCAATGGTTTAAACCCTTTGCATAATTGCACCAACTGAATTGAAAGACAACATTTAAAAATGTTCTAGTCCATGAGTTCATTCTGTGATAACTCTCAGAATTGGAGAGTCTTATTCACCTTAGCAGTTGCGGTAATTAATCTCTAACGTTGTCTCCTCTCCTTTCCCCTATACACAAGTAAGATGTGCCCACGAGAGTTCATTTCACAGTTTCACATTCCCACCACCACACTCTCACTCTCGCCTTAGCTTCCCTCCCCTGACAAGCCCAGCTGTTCTGCACTGCACATCTGCAATGGGCAGATTATGCCCATGTTGTCAACAGATTATCAAATATTCTTACTAAAACACTCCTTTCCATGTTCCACTTCATTCCTTTTGATTTATTTCCATGGTATGTTTCATTTTGGTCACTGAAGTGGAGGACTGACCTCATGCAGCAATATTATAGAATGAAGCAATATTACTATGAACGCTCATCCTCCTCTTTGCCTCTAGCTATTAAAAATAAATGTTGTGAAAAGCAATTCTTCCTCTGACCTTAAGTGTCTTACCAAGAAATCCATAATAGGAGGAGGGTTTAGGCCAGGAGTGGGGAACCTTTTCATGTTGGAAAACTGCATTAATTTAGCCGTAACCAAATAAGGCTGCATTCATGATACTTCAATTAGATATACCTTAAAATGTACATTATTTTGTAAAAATCTAACTACTACGTACTTAATAACTTCAAAAATGAAAACTATTTGTTAATTTTAAAGTTAACTAACCTTTTAATGACTTTGTTTTATCTGTTTTTTGTTGGAAAGCATGTGAGTATTTGCTCGTAGAGTGGAGGTCTAGTTTCAGTTGATCCTCTAGATGGATATCAGTCATTTGTGACCTTAAGGGCATTTTGATTTGGGTTAGGTAGGAGAATTTAGATTCTCAGCAATGAGTGGTTGAAAAGCAAGAAAGTATTTTTCAGGCATGTTGCCAAAGGGGTGGGTTTTCTGCTGCATTTTTCCATATTTCAATTGGATCTTTCTTAGCATGGAACAATGATTTTAAAATGTCATCTACTGAGAGCTCAATCAACTCCATCTGTAGTTCTTTAGGTACCTTGGTGATATCAACTAGGTGAGACAGAAATGCTAATTTGAGTGTGATGTCATGATTCTTAAAGTCGATGAAACTTTCATTGTATTCTCCAATTAATAGATCTATAACAGATGCATATTCTTCAAATGATTGGCATATATCATCCTGCTCATCAATGACCTTTGCTAACTGGGGAAAATGTTCATCCAAAATTTCCTTTGGAAGAAGAAATGTTTTGAAAAAAGATAGCTTTTTTCGAAATGCTTCGAAATTTTACCTTGCAAATAAATATTCAAGTCATTTTGATTTGACATGATATCACACAGAAATGCTTCCTTCCTATAGAAATCTTCTTTTAATAATTCACACTGCTGATTCTGTTCTTCATAAAATTTAACTCTGCTCTCACAGAGGTAAAATTTTGGCAAACACCTGTCCCTGAGATAGCCAATGCACTTTAGAATCATATGGTAAATCCACACTGAATAGCTCATTGTTCAACTTTAGTATGTTATGAAACTGACAATGGCTTGTTGTATTTGCACTAATATAGTTAACAATACTTATAACTGTTGCAAAGTACCACTTAAAATAATAGTTTTAACACAGAGATTTTGCTGCTGTATGATATAATAAAAAGAAATGAGAGTATCTGGATCTGTTAATACTTTTTTTATTTTTTTATTTTTTTCAGAAAGAGTTTCACTCCGTTCCCTAGGCTAGAGTGCCATGGCGTCAGCCTGGCTCACAGCAACCTCAAACTCCTGGGCTCAAGCAATCCTTCTGCCTCAGCCTCCTGAGTAGCTGGGACTACAGGCATGTGCCACCACACCCAGCTAATTTTTTGTATATATTTTTAGTTGGCCAATTAATTTGTTTCCATTTTTAGTAGAGACGGAGTCTCGCTCTTGCTCAGGCTGGTTTCAAACTCCTGACCTTGAGTGATCCACCTGCCTTGGCCTCCTAGAGTGTTAGGATTACAGGCGTGAGCCAGCGCGCCCGGCCTGGATCTGTTAATACTTTTTTATCTGTGCAATAAACCTTTCACGTTTTCCTGTCATGGAAGGTACACTATCTGTACATATACTCACTAAAATTTGCCAAATTAAGGCTGGTACAGTGGCTCATGCCTATAATCATAGCACTCTGTGAGGCTGAGGCAGGAGGATTTCTTGAGCTCAGGAGTTCCAGACCAGCCTGAGCAAAAGTGAAATCCTGTCTCTACTAAAAATAAAAAATTAGTCGGGTACTCAGGAGGTTGAGGCAAGAGGATTGCATGAGCCCAGGAGTTTGAGGTTGCAGATAGCTATGATGATGTCATTGCACCCTATTCAGGGCCATGGAGCGAGACTGTCTCAAAATAAATAAATAAATTTACCAAATTCAGTTCAACTTCATGACACTTATCTTGAAAGTTGTTGAAGATATCTATTCCCTGCCTTATGTTCACAAGAGTGCCCAAAGTGAGTAACTCTTGGTAACAAAGAAAATCTTCTGTTATGACCCTAATTGCAGTACAAAACTTGGGCCAAGTCAGTAGTATCAGTTGATTCATCCAAAGCAACTGAATAATATATATTTTCCTATTGAAGTATTGCATGAAGTTGTTTTGTTAAGTTGAAGGCTAATTCATGCTGCCGATTGTTCTCCTTGAAGGAGGCAGTTATTTGTGCTTTGAAACGTTATTGGGGTCTGAGCATCCTACAACTTCAACAATGCATTCTTTCACAATTTCCATGTCACTGAATGGCTTCCCTTTTCCCCCAACTATATAAGCTACTTTATACGTTGCTTCAGTGGCATTATTTGCACGTCTTGTTACTGCTTGAAAGAATTGTCTTTGCTTTTGCTTTTCTTCTTTCAATTTCTACAATACAACCTTTCGGGCCTCTTCTTCTAACTTAAAATATCTGTGGTCCTTATGAGTGTTATAATGCTGTTGAGCATTTAATTTCTTTAATGTTGGTATTGCAGTATCACAAAGCAAGCAAATCACCTTATCTTTAGCAGAAACAAGATAACATTGCAAATCCCAATCCTCAATAAAAAGTCTGTTTTCTTCCTTCAGCGTTCTCTTGGTCTTCTTTGACATGATGGGCTGTTAAGCAGACAGAAGTAAAAAATACTGTCAAGCTGTGCAACTATTCACAAATTCCACTTCAAACAGAAGCACAGTGCACCGTTGTCAAAAGCTAGTAACAGACTGTCTTACTTGACCCCCATAAGCTCTCACCAACCAGCCTCGTGCAGTGGTGGCGCCAGTCAGGTGGGGGAAGTTAGAACTATATCATGAGCATAGCGGCTGCCAATTTAGCCTTTATGGCTTACTAATGTTCTAATTGCGCTGGTCAATCTGGGAGGATTATTTCTTTGAAACTTATTTTATTCTTTGGTATTGTAAATATGTTCACTTTAAAAATAAAATAAAAATATGAAAGGCGGCCGGGCGTGGTGGCTCACGCTTGTAATCCTAGCACTCTGGGAGGCTGAGGTGGGCAGATCGTTTGAGCTCAGGAGTTCGAAACCAGCCTGAGCAAGAGCGAGACCCCATCTCTACTAAAAAATAGAAAGAAATTAATTGGCCAACTAAAATATATAGAAAAAATTAGCCGAGCATGGTGGCGCATGCCTGTAGTCCCAGCTACTTGGGAGGCTGAGGCAGAAGGATTGCTTGAGCCCAGGAGTTTGAGGTTGCTGTGAGCTAGGCTGACGCCACGGCACTCTAGCTGGGGCAACAGAGTGAGACTCTGTCTCAAAAAAAAAAAAAAAATATGAAAGGCGAACAAAAATGTATTAATAAATATAAAAGTATTTGTTCTGTAAAATTTGGATTCAGTCAAAAGGCCACACTTAAGGACCTAGGAGGCCACATGTGGCTTTCATGCCACAGGTTCCACACCCGTTGTTTAGGCAGTTCTGAAAATTAAATTGCTTGTTAGATATTTAAAGAAGTGCTTGCTTCTCTTCCAATATGACTTTGTATATCTATCTTCTGATGGAATTCTTTCATTTAGTCAATCAACAATTTGCTTATTTATTCAACACACATTGCTTGTGTGGATCTCCTCTGTTCAAAGCACTGTGCTGTCAATTAAGAGTTGACAGAGATAAATATCTAGCTCTTACCCTCTAGGAGCTTACAAATGGAGAAAATCCATTAAGTTTAGTTTAGAAAAGAAAAATGAAATTCAATGAATCTACCATGAATACGGCGTGCTGATTGTCTAATTTTGACATGAGAGGATTAGAGATGTTTTCTAGAAAAGGAAGCACGCAAGGTTTGTTTTAATAATGAGAAAAGGTTATGGAAGGCATTACGGTCAGCTTATGAAGACACTGCTCGGCAATCCTGAGAAATCTAGGTGGACACAAATTTACAAGCATTGGAGAAAAGGACCTTATGTTTTTTACAAAAGGAGGTATTTGATGTTGTCTGGGTTTTAGATCACTCTTCAGAGCTGTGTGGAAGATGAATTAGAAAGGAAACTAGAGCCAAGACTAGTTAGGAAGCTGTTGTGATAATCCAGATGAAAGACAATGAAGGATTGTTTTCTTCTATCACTTGCCTCTCAACTAAAATATAAGTTCCATGAAGGCAGAGCCTTTGCTCCATTCACTGCTATAGTCCCAGCACTCGGGACAGTGCCTGACTTATAGTAACTGTTCATATGTATTTGTTGAATAAATGAATAAATAAGTCAGTGAAAGAATAAATGAATGAATGAACTTAATGAGATAATGACAATGCAGAGAAGAGGTCTGAAAGAGATATTTGCCTCAACGATGGAATTTTCTCCTTCTCTATTGACACACACTGTAGCTGTTTTCTTTTTCCAAATGTTGGCAGGAGAGGAAGTGTGTTGGACACACACACATTTTGGTTGCAAAGCATGTGCACTTTTCACCACATCCTCTAAAACCAAGTGCTTTTGACTCCGCTTGTTCTATGATTTGAATGTGTTTCCTCCAAAATTCAGGTGTTGGACCTTAATGGTCAATGAGATAGTATTAAGAGGTGAGGCCTTTAAGAGGTGATTAGGTCATGAAGTCTCTGCCCTCGTGAATGGGATTAAGGCCCATATAAAAGAGGCATCACGTAGCGTTCAGCTCACTTGTGCTTGCTGTTCCGCCTCCTGTGGGGTGAGGATGTAGCAACAAGATGTCGTCTTGGAAGCAGAGAGCAGCCCTCACTAGACAAAGAACCTATCCATACCTTGATCTTGGACTTCCCAGCCTCCAGAACTGTGAGAAAATAAATTTCTCTTTTTTATAAGTTATCCAGCTTCAAATATTTTATCATAGCAGGGGAAACTAAGACAGCTGGCATGCATTGGCTATTTTCAAAAAGTTATCACAGGCTGGGTGGGGTGGCTCACGCCTGTAATCCTAGGACTCTGGAAGGCCGAGGCTGGTGGATCACTCAAGGTCAGGAGTTCGAAACCAGCCTGAGCAAG
>VBSM01000483.1:288939-438636 GCA_008086735.1 Cheirogaleus medius
ATAACCGTAATATTTGTACCCCCATAATATGCTGAAATAAAAAAATAAAATAAAGTGATCCCAGATGCAAATACATATATAAAATATCATGTTGCACATCATAAAAATATACAGTTTGTCATATGTCAAAAAATTTTTAAATTCAAAAAAAAAAAAAAGAAAAGCATCTCAGAGTATCGAAACAGAGCAAGAGGATTCCTCAGGGATCAATCTCAACAAGACGATTTCCTAAGTATGTTAGGACTAGACTAGAGGTGGTTTGAAATTAAAAGTCTTAAGCAATTATTTTAATTTTTAACTAGAATGAGCCCCAAATGTCTGCAATTCATTTAACTCGAATTTAACAGTTTTTACTCCTTTTAAAAATTGTCTAACAGTATCTGAATGCAGTTAGCAGATATTTCCCTTTTATTAGTACCTAGACTTATGTAAAGATTGTTTCGTAGGAAATATTCAAATAATTATCAGTTAAAAACATTCAAAATAGGTATAAAAGATTCTCACTGATTTCCTTAAGGTACAGAACATACTAAGTAGTTGTTACTGTTCCTATGAAGATGTTGAACTAGTTGAATCAACCTTTTCCTTATTCTTATGAATGACTAAGCAGTAAGAAAGTGATTTATTTGATTCTGAATCTAATTAGCTTTAACACCACAGTGTGAGTATGGCTGTCCAAATAAATCATGATGCATTTCATTAATAAATTAAGGTGGAGAAGGGCCAGCTTATTTTAGATAAATTGTTTATGACATACACTATCTATGGGGGAAATGCAAAAAAGATGTTATTTTTTTCTGAGAAAGGTCTTTTCCAATTAATAAGATGCAATTTTGGTTATTAAAAATGGAAATAGCATAAGATCAAAGAAAATCATCCAAGTCCTGGAAAATCTGTCCACAAGTAAAATATTTATGATATTAACAAATATCATAAATAATAAAATGTAAGTCAATGGATAAGGGTAATTTTCAGTGACTCATGTGTCAGAAATCAATTGAGAAAACTATACCATGGTCTTTCCATTGTATGCAGATTATTAGTTTTCAAATTTGTGGAATAGTGATCTTGTTATGTCTCTTCCTTTGTTTCATTTTTTGTGTGGATGTTGAAGAGAGCAAGGTTTCAGGTCTTTATTCCTGAGAAGGCATAAGTAAATGGATCTGCTTTCTTAAGCACAAATAACTCTGAAGTGGTCAATAAGGAAACCAAAGCTTGAGGGAAAAGGAAGAAAAAAGAGGGAAGATAATTTAAAAAGTACTAGGTAATTCCCCTGATGTTGAAATTTTCATAACATGATTTTGCATTTTGAGATATTACGAACATAGCATCCTATATTAATGTAAATTAAAAATGCATTCCAAAACTCAAGTGACATTCTTTTGGATGATCCATGTTATGGTTTCCCAACCCTAGCCTGCAAAACTGAGAAATGATTATAGACCAAAACCCTTTTCAGTATAAATCTGACACTTCTATTCCAAGTGCTTATTCACAAGAGGTGCCATTCATTGGCCCGTTTTCTGCGAAAAGGAGGCAGTATATAGAGTCAGTCATTCAGTAATAATTGATCATTGCAATGCACGTGGGAAGGTGTGGGAATTATTTTTTAATGCGGGAACTGGTTCTAAGCTACCAAGTATTTTATCAACAGTCTGAGTTATGCTTTCTGAAAGTTTTCAGATATGCAGTTTATCACAGACCCTCTATAATCCAACTCTTTCCTATGTTACTGCCACAATGGTTTCTAATTCTGTGAGTAGAAGGTAAAGTGAAGAGAGCTAAACTGTTTGAGTCTAAATGGTAAATGGTGGTTTAGAAGGCCTGCTTGTTTAAATACAGAAGCATAGAGGAGCAAGGAGCGTAGGGGTTATGGGGGGTCACACCCTTTTTGCCACCCAACACCCTTCCTTTTACAGAGAGGGAAAGGAAAGCACATTGGGTCGTATTTATTTTACCTCTTGTGCTTTTTTCTCTCAGTTCAGGAATCAAAAGACCATCTTCCTTCCTATCTTCTTTTAACTGAGTTTAGCATTTCCTATTTCATTTCCCAATGTGACTTCCTTTTTGACTAGGAATATAGACCCTTAGATACGTTGATGCATATTTACCTTGGAACCAGGGTACAGCAATTTTCTTCCTTTTACAGTATGGAGAACAAAGTCATGCTGCTCTTGATAAAATAACCCACAGATATCAAAACCCATGGTAAGCACATACAAATATATTTTTTATTAATATTATTAATGTGTTTCCTTCCTAAATTGGTAACAGGGTTTTTTAAAAAAAATTTTTAAGTATAGTACCATTTTTTATTTCATGTAGATTTTTTGGTAAAGTTATGAATTTTTGTTTCTGATAAACACAATAAATTTTCACCTTCTGCTAGGTTTTAATTAAGGAGAGGAAAAAGTAAAGCAAAGCATAGTGAGAATAAGAAACTGCTGGATTATAGCGAAGAAAAAGGGAAGCAAGCCTGAAGCTATTAAGAATGGCAATTGCATGAGAGATTGGCTTTAACTTTATAAATAATTCTCTCTGTGGATAAAAACAATTAATTTTCTTTTCAGTTTAAAAAAGAAAAAAACCTTATTTCATGCTGTTGGCCTGGAAACCATCATAATGGATAATCTTGGTTAATAAACATAATCCTACTAAAGTCACATAATGGCTTGAATTCATGCTATCTTAAGGCAGTTTCTAACCAAAATTAAATACATCTAGCCAAAGACATATTAAATGATGGGAAAAGAACAAAACCAGGATTTGTCATCTAGATGTAACATACGATTCAGGTTCGATTCAGATTCCTAAGAGGGAAGGAATTAATCAGCATTGCTTTTATAAGATTGCAGATTAAATATTGTCTTTATTATCATAAGTTTTTGGAGGCGAGGGTTTCTGGGGCCTATTTCACCTCCTTTTTAATGATTAAAGGATATAATAGCATGTGTAAAGTTATTATATTTTAATCTTTTCTTTTATACCAACACAACATAAACTGCCTCAAAGAGAGACAAGACTTCAAGCCCTATGTCAAAAGCCAGTTAGTTACTATTCCAAGATAATAAAAGATCTCACTGGGCAATTCCTATAACTTATTAAGCATATCCCATATTTAAAGCCATAGAGAAATAGTTATACTTTATTGCATGAAAACTACATATTCTTATTTAAATATTCTACTTCATTCGTTTAGATAACATTGCAGGTTATCTACTGCAAATACTCTAATGTTTTTCTTTGCTTAGGAATATGTGATAAAGTCCACTGAAAATCAATGAAATTTCAATAAACATCGGTGATAAAAATGTAAAAATTTGCTGCATTTAACACAAAAAAATTTTTTGGTATCTGAGAAACATGGAAGCTTTGAATATTTTCTTAGATAAAAGAATGTTAGCTATCTTCATTTCGGGGGAATATGCTATGGATTGTATCAGGTCATGAGGATGCAAAATGTTTATGAAAAAGACTTTGTACTTAAGGAATTGTCAATTCAATTGGGAAATTTGCCATATATATGAAAGAAAAAAAAGCAAAATCAATTCGCATGTTGAGTGCCAAATTAATGAAGATAATAACTAGAAAATTATAGTTAGGTTTAAAAATTTTTTTTAAAATGTATTGACAACCCTCTGGACTCATCTACAATTTCTGGATTGGGTCCTATTTCTTTTTGTTTAAAAAATTTTTTTTGTTTTATTTCAATATATTAAAGGGGTACAAATATTTTTGTTACATGGATACCTTGTATAATGCTTAAGTCGGGGCTTTTTAGTGTACCCATCACCAGAATAGTGTTCGTTGTACCCGATAAGTAAGTTTTTACCCCTCCCCTGACCCTCCCCGTTCTTGATTTCCAATGTCCTTTACATCTCTTTGTGCTGTGTGTGCCCATCATTTAATTTAGCTCCCAATTATTAGAGAGTACATGTGGTGTTTGTGTTCCCATTTGGTTCCTGTTTCAAACCAGTCAGATACCAATAACCCAAATGTTGCTTTCCTCTTAAGACTTTAAACACTTATGCTGTTTAAAAGCTTCTCTGCCCTACTCTTGAGCTAGCAGGATACCCTTGAATAGGGTACCGACTCGGACAGGCCCAGGTGTGCTCTCCATTGGCCTTATGAGCCATCCCTTTCCTAGGCAAAGTTAGTGCTTGGCCTCACCATCAGTTTTCGTGTTCTGTTCTCAGTCAACAGCATTCACTGGAATAAGTTCAGCACCGCCTATGTTCAGAGTGCTGGTAGATTCTGTGGCCACGATAGCGAATAAGCCAGTCTCAGTTTATGCCCTTCTTGGAACTTGTATCCTAGGGGAGGAGAGAGATATTAAATGTATGGCTTTTTAAAAATATTATACTGTTTTTCATGCTTCCAAAACATTTTTTTAAAATTGCAAATATAAATTATGCTTGTGGCAACAAATCAAACAATACAGAGGTATACTGAGGAACAAGTTAATCCCCTGCCCTAATCCATCCAATTTGTGACAAAACAGTGCTTATGAAGGGTATTTATGAGATTACAGAGAAGGTTTCCCTGGGGCACCCACCTGGATGGAGGGTTGGAGAAGTGTTTACCGAGAAAGTGATTATTAGGCTGGTATTGAAAGGGTAAGTATAAGATCATTCCTGGCAGAGGGAAAATATTAGCCACGTTCTGACGTAGGAAGGAGAACATCAAGTTAGGACCCGTGCTGTCTGTCAGCCCACAGAAATAAATGGGGGGAGTAGTAAGATGAGGATCAGGTTTTGTAGAACTTTGTGGGCCAGGTTAGGGAATTTGGATTTTAGTCTAAGAAAAAAAAAGAATTCATTGGAAGATTTAACAAAGGAAGCAGCATGATCCAAATTTTTTGGTTAAGATCATTCTGGAATGTTGTAGTCCTGTGTGGAGAATGAATGGATTGAAAGGTGACAAGAACAGTTCTAGGAAGATCAGCCAGAAGATGATTTCATTTTTACAGGCCGTCTTGAGTTTTCAGTGGGCTTTGCCGACAGCCAAAACAAACGTGCTTACAGAGAGCTGGGGCAAGGCGAAGGGTTTGAGTTGAATTTTTAAAGAAACATAGGCTTTAAGTAAATGGAAAAAAGAGGGGACAATATTTGCTATAAAGATGGGGAGCATTATAGCAATCTGATGAAGCGGATTTAACATAGTCTCTGAATTTTGATGTCTTCACCTGTAAAATTAAGATAAAGTCACATGACTAAGGGCCACAGAGCTAGTGTTTCAGGCCAGGTTGACTGATTCTATTGATCCAGGTGAGTCCTGGGCTTGGACATTTTTAAAGAGTTCTATGAGTGATTGTGATGAAGGGCTGAGAACCTCTAGCGAAGACTGAGAAAAGAAGGGGATACCCTTGAATAGTAGGGTACTGTTGGTGTTGCCATCGGGTTGTCCACATTGGGGTCAAGGTCAATGGGAGCCACTGCAGGAGAAAAGGAGCCATGGAGGTGAGTGACTTAGGACAATGGAAGGCCACCAAAGCCAGTGAGGAATTTCAAAGAGTAGACTTTGATACAAGGAAACAGATAAATTAAGGAAAATAACAGACAAATATTTGGAAGTTACCAGTGGCCTTAGAAAAAGCACTGTAGGAAACTAGGATGATATGAGGCTATATTACCCGTGTCAAAGAACGTTTGACTACTAACATAGTGAAGACAAGAGTCCACCCTGTATTTGAGACAAGACATTCCGTAGAGGATAATTACAGGATTTCCTCCATTCTAAGGCACACTTTTTAATTTTAATTTTCTTGAAATCAGGACAGGATTTATAATAGTTGTTTATAAATATAGTGCACAAATGTAGTGCTGATTTTTTTTCCTTCCACGTAAAGCTATATTAAATCAGTGGTATGTTATACAGTTTATTGCATCTTAAAGACCAATAAGTACGTACTTTAGCAAATATGAAATGATGACTTGCTGTGTGCCACGTGCTCAGAATTTAAAAATTAATAAGCAAGGCCCTTACTGTCAAGTTGCTCAGAGACTTTCAAGATAGATGATGTAAACAGAGGATTCCAGTACAATATACATCAGTGGAGAACGATTGTAGTAATTGGGTGTGGTTAACGCCCTCTTTTCTTAATTAAAGGAAATGTACTTTTGTTCAAAATAGCTCAGGTTTCTCTGGGTATGTGACCCAGTAATTTATTCATTTCCATACAGTCTTTTCTGTTTGCAGTTGGATGTGTTCCAGTATATACATACATGACTTCTAATTTCCACAAGCAGAATAAAAAGCATAGATAGAAAATAGAGGAACAGTTTACAGCCCAATTAAGAGAAGTTATAAGATAATGTATTTGGCAAATGATGAACTGGCAGGGCTTTTTGTTTTGTTCTAAGAGGTGAGTGAATTCTGTAGAAGCTACATGCCATTACTGAAGAGCTCACTCTATCCTCTTAGGAAAGACCTTAACAAGTAATATGAAGGCTGACTTCAGGGATGCCTCTGTTTTTCTTTTCTGATGACAGAAAACTTTCTTTTATGATCATATTTTGTCCTACATGTTTCTGAATCACTGAGCTCTAAACAAAATTATTTCCAGGGTTAGAATTTCTTTAGATCTTTGGAATACAACTTATTTAGTCGTTGTAATTATCGTGTTATTAAACATCTGGGCACAAGATTCATCTCAAAGTCACTGGGTTTCTCTAAAGCCACATTGATTTAGAGGTAGACAAGTTTGGAAAGGGACAATGTTCTTGTCATTCTTTCTACTCAGGATTCAATAAAATGTTCTCAGGTTATGTCCTTTTCAAATAAAAAGCAAAGAATACTGATTAGTTGCTAAACTTCATTTCCTTCCGTATTGTGCTATTTTTTCTTTACCTCAGAGATAGTGGATCAGCAAACATGAAATACTTAAACACAAATCCAGTCCTTAAAGTTAAAATGTCAAACTGGTAATCCCAAATTATACAAAAAGTAGAAATAATGTGTTTGTCTGCCATACAAAGTAAGCAGATTCTGGATTTCCCTGCCATTTTGCAGGTCAGAAAGAGGAATTTAGAAAAAGTACTTTTGGAAACTGTCTACCCTAAATCTTCTCCTCCTTCTTTCACCCCACACCTGTAGTGAGAATCTATGGAAAACTACTTAAAGTCATGAAATCACCGGGCAGTCTGAATTTTCATCCATCCCTGACATATTGCAGTTAGTCACCTAGTTAGGGAAAGCATTTTGCTGCAATCGGAGCTCACACGTGGGAACATGGCCCCCTATACATGGTCTACCACTGATCTGACATATTCTCTGAGGCCTAGCTCCTCAAACCTGTCGTATTCTTTTCTGGATGCATTTTTTTTGTTGTTGCATATTTTCCTTGTTCTACCTGAAATAACTTTTAAACTTTCTCTCAAGGTACTTTCCCCTCATCTGTTTCTTAGACTTATTCATAAAACCAGGAATTCAGCATTCATTCTCTGTTCAATAATGACAGCCATGTGCTGCACAATGATGTTTCAGTCAATGATGAACCAAATGAGACCATCTAAGATGGTGGTCCTGTGAGGTTATAACACTGTATTGTTACTGTTCCTTTTATATGTTTAGATACACAAATACTTACCATTGTGTTACAGTTGCCTACACACAGTTCAGTACAGTAACATGCTGTACAGGTTTGTAGCCTAGGAACACTAGGCCATACCACAGAGCCTAGGAGTGTAGTAGGCTGTGCCGTCTAGGTTTGTGTAAGGATACTCTATGATGTTCATACAACAAGGAAATTGCCTAATGACACATTTATCAGAATGTATTCTCAGAATATTTAATTAATGACTGCATTTATCAAACACATACTGGGTGGTAGGTACTAAAGCAAAGCACTTAGGAAACAAAGATGAGTGAAAATATGGCACCTACCATCAAGAAATTCATAGTAGAGTGGGGAAATAAAACAGGATATAACAGTTTAATTCAAGAAGATAAGATAGAAGGAGAAGCAGTGAGGCCCCATTGGGAAGCAACTCACAGTAGGAAACACCTCTAGCTCTTTGGAAAGTCTTATTCACACTTCAAGACACAGCTTGCACGTGCTCTTTCATCTGTCAACCCTATAACCTTCCCATGGGCCCTCCCTCCAGACTCCGTTTTGAAGACTGTGACTCAGCGCTATGGCATATTGATCTTCCCCACGAGATGGTGGGGCATGGAGGTATTTTGCTTTCTCTTTCTTTCTCTTACATTTAATATGGTGCTTGGCACACATGGGGCACTCAACACGTATTTGCTGAGTTAGCTGTAAAAGACAAGTCCTGGTCCTTCTTGTATTCCTCACTGCACAAATTGGTACAGTTCAGGCTTGGGAAGCTGAATGAGCTCATCATGAGGACTTCCTGAGAGAGATGAAATTTAAGCTGGGCTTAGAATTTTAGGAAAATCTCTAGCTGCCTCCTTGGATGAATTTTTTAATACGTACAAGTAAAAGACTTGTTGAGATTATGAAATCAACAGAATTACTCACAGGCAAACATCATTCTAGAAAGAAATGATGACCTCATGTCACAACAAAGTTGCCTCTTTGCCAACTGGGGGCTCCTGATATTTGCCACTCACTTGCTGATTTGTGGATTTGTCCCAGGAATAGTGTTTTAAGGAACACTTGTCGTTCCTGTGGACAGCTGTTGTCAGTAGATGGGGATGGGAGTCAAGGAGGCTGCAAGTTCCAGGGAAGAACAGCCAAACTGGGCATCGGCCATGAAGAGCAGAGAAGCATGAGTATTAAGGATCAGAATTAACTACAACCTCCCCTAGGTTTTCACTAGATCCTTGCATGGCCACTTGCAAGTGGGAAGGCAGGAAAAAAAAAGACATTTGTAGGCATTTCTGTACTCAAAAAATGTATCTCCACCTATTTTTTTCCCAGGAGGTGATTGGAGAATGTTATCTAGCAAAACAAGGGAGTAAAACAAGGGAGAAGAAAGAATTCAATCCAGTAACCAAGGTACCCAACGAAAGTGACAGGCAAAGGGAATTCCCAAGATAGTGTTAAAAGTACTAGGAATGTGGCCACGCAAGGATCTAGAGAACTATCAATTCAGATAGGAACAGGCAAAGTGGGGGCTCCAGAGGGAGCTTTTCTGTACAAATATGGGGCTAAACACAGTACCAGAAGAACCAAATGGGCTAAAAGTGGTTGCTTTGGGGAAGTGAATGTCGGGGCATAGAGTGGGGGAGAGAAAGAGAGTGTTTATTACAAGTGCTTTAGTACTATTTGCATGTATTATCTACATGTATCTAAATTAAAATGGAAAAAATACTCTGTTAGGTACATATATAAGCATTTTATTTGGTAAAAATAAAAATTATACTATGAGAGAAATAGCAATAGTCAACTGGAACTTTAGTAGTTAGGGATCCTAAGTTGAAAAAATTTCAATCTAAAGCCAGGACTTTCTGTGTTAAAGTTTATTCACTGACCTGAATAAACAGGACTTTTTATTTATTCAGAAAAGTATAAGGTGTGCCTGTATTTGGCATTAATTGGATGGTGTATAGAAAATTGCTTGTTTTATTCCATAAGAAGTACTGCCAAAACCAGTTGTTAAGCTAGCCCAGACTTAATGACAGCCACCATTTAAAAATATATTAGTACCTAAATGTGTGCTTTTCTTCTTGGAGTTGTTTTCCTCAAGCATCCATAAATCTTGACAGCTTTCTATTTTTAAGGCTGTCGGGGCCTGGCACGCTGGAAGGATTTCCGTAAGCATTAAGTAGCAAAAGTTCTGCAATTTTTCAGATTATTAGTACCTATTCCTACTTTGGCCCTTTAAGTCTGGTTTCTAATAACTGTCTTCCCACTTTCTTTCCTGAGTTGCTGCCTCCCTCACTGGCTGCCTCTTCAGCTGAGCAGAGAGGGAGCAGGGTTCCCGGGAGGCTGCAGCCGAAGTCAGGTCAGTACAGAGCTCCCGTGGTGGCTGCTGTTGCCAGGCCCCACAGATAGCTGGTGCCAATCTATCTATTCTATAAATATCCAAGTGCCAACAAGACAGACATAGTTCCTGCTTGCTTACTGTTTTCTCGGGGGAGATAGGACAGAAACAGCCTAGTATATGATTGATTATTTAATTGCAATCATAGAGTACTTGCCATAAGGGAGAAATGCAGGGTGCACGTGAAATGTTCGTTGAATGAATGAATGCGCTTCATCTCAGGATGGAGTCCTTACAGCAAAAAGACAAGATGCAACGCATTTTGAAAACTGCTATTGTTAAAAGAAAAGCTAGCTAAAGAAGACAGTGCTGTTATTCTTAAGGAGAAAACACCCTATCACTTGATGCTCAGGTGATGAAAAATTCCATTCATTTCAGAATGTGGCCTTTCTCTGCAAATTCCTCTCTGTGTAAATTATGAAGAATACTGACATCTAAAGTGTGTAAGAAAGAGGCAGCAACAATTCACTGGCCTATCATCTATAATTTCTCAGCACTTCAGATAGAACTGTAGCTTTTACAGCACGTTTCAGGAGACCAGGGTTACTGAGGGAACCGCAGTTAGACCTAACGGAAAGGCTTATGGCAATGAAACCAGAGCAAGGACTGCAAATTACAAGTAAACAGATGAGCTAAAACTTTAGGATCAGACAAATAAAGTTTATGTGTTGAAAAGAGCACTACGGGGAAAAAAGGGCAAGGTACGTCACAAGTGTGATATCCATCTTACTGGTAGGGGTCATCAAACTATTTCAAAGAATTTGAGTTTGGAAAAATTTCAGCTTTCAGTGAAATTGCCTTTTCTGTGGCATGTAGCTTCTCTTTGGTGTCACCATTGGGTCTGAGGCTGGTGTGGTTTCCCAATAGTTTATTGACACAATGGTGAGGAAGAGAGCTATTCTATTCTATGTGATATTTGGAGACTATGAAAAAAACAAAACCAAAAACTAAGAGTCCCTGTAGCCAAGGGCATTTTAAAATTATTAATAGTCAAAAGGAAAGTTTCTGTTCAGTATTTGTATTTTTCTTGTAATTCGTTTTATTCCAAATAGTCTCTTTGATATTCAATGAAGAAGAAATGCCTTTTTCTGACTACTTTGGTTTAAAGCCTTCAATTGGACCATTCATTTATTTAGTCAATATATCAATACATCCTTCTAGAGCATTGCCCTTTCCATCAAACAGCTCATAGTGAGCTGGGGAAAACAGACGCAGGTCATTCTGCAGTGCATAGCCAGAGCAGTGACATAGCCACGACCGGGTGTTTGCACGTCACCCGGAGCAGGGGTGGGGAGGGAAGCATGGGAGGCTCTCTGGGGAAGAGTCTGAGGAAGTGAGGTTAGGTAGGAAAGGAAAGGGCAGTGATGCAGAGGGGTGGTTCAAGGACAGGTAACAGAAGTCCAGAAATAGCCGTCACATGGACTGATGCAAATGAGTGTTTTAGTGCTGGATCCCATGGCGCAGGTACTGGGAAAGCCAGAGACGCAGTCAGGCACTCTTGGGTTCTGACCTTCAGAGGATGGGGAAAGCCAAGAAAGAATTTAAATTGTATCTGCCCGTCCCTTCACACAGCATCTGAAGTGAGAAGGTGAGGTTTACAGTTTGGATAGAGGTAGATGTACGTGGAGCACTACTGGAGACAGGGACACCAGGCAGGATTTCTGTTAGGGTGGCTCAGGAGACTGATGGTGACCTAGGGGAGGGAGATCACGATGGACAGGAGGGGATAGACTCCAGAATTATTAGGGAGTAAAAGCAGCAGGACTCGGGTGTCAGATGTGGGGGATGAAAGTAACAATGGAGGCAGTGACGACATCAGATTTCTAGTTTGAGTGAATGAGCTGATGGTGGATCAATTCAGACTGAGCACAGAAGGAACATCTCCCATAATGGGGGAGGGTGATGAGATGACAAGTTTGGAGAGATTTGAAGTCCCTGTGGTACATCCAGTGACAAACAGGCAGAGAGATGTGTGAAGCTGGATGGAAGCTCTGTGCCAGAGAGCTTTCTCTGTCACCATATTTAGGTTGCATTTGAAATGAGCGAATGCGAAGGGAGAAGACCAGAGAAGTAGGTCAGGATTGTAGGGATTCAAACTCTGATTGGAAAAGGAGAAGAGCCATGAAAGAAGACATAGCAGGAGCTGAGGAGAACCTGGAGAACCGATGTTCAAAGTTAAATAAGATGTGGACTGAGCAGTGTCCAGTAAAGAAAATAGATAGGATGTCACTGGAGACCCTGATGAGAATAAGAACAAATGGAACAAATTGGGGGAAGGGGAAGATGGATGGAAGCACAAATAGAGTGAGTTGTATGATTGGGAGATGGATTTGAATAAACAAGTGCCTGTCATGGTAAAATTGAAAAATGTAGATAAGAAAGGGAAGAAAATGTGAATAGTGGCCAGAGGTAGATGAAGGGCCAAATGTAGGCTTTTTTAGGGTGCCAGAACTTTATCTAGAGAAGGGCTTGGGGCTGTGGAGCAGTGTGTGTGGGGGGGGTGCAATTGTGGGTTCAAGGGGGCAGGTGAATGTGGAGGTCCCAGATGGGAAAAGGAATCCCTCATTCCCAGAGACTGAATAGAAAGAGATAGGATTGTATTTGTACATCTAAGTTCAGGGTGCAGGTTTAGGGCGGTGGTTGATGGAGCTTAGATCAGATGGCCTTGGTGTTATCCATGGAGTCATTTATTTTATTTTGTCTTTTTGGTGTTTTTGTTTTTTTTAAGACAGAGTCTCTCTCTGTCACCCCAGCTAGAGTGCAGTGGCATCATCATAGGTGATTGCAACCTCACTCTCCTGGGCTGAAGTGATCCTCCTGTCTCAGCCTCCCAAGTAGCAGGGACTATGTGGCTAATTTTTCTATTTTTTATAGAGATGAAGTCTCACTTTTGCTGAGGCTATTGGTGATTTTTTAAATGGTGGTATAGTAGACATAACGTAAAATGTACTATTTTAATCCTTTTCAAATGTGTAATTCAGTGGTCCATGAAATCTTGCACAAAACCATGTCCTACAGAGAGCTGATGAGAGTGATAATGAGTGGTAAATAGGGGTCTTGAGGAAACCAAGAAAGTCCACTTGAAGTTAGAGACCATGGGTTTATATCAGTGAGATTATCCAGTTGTTCCCTAGAAGAGTTAAGCCACCTTGATAAAGGATCCAAGAAAAATTGGAATTGGGGCAACTGGCTAACCTTTTGGAAAAAGTAAAATTACAGCTATACCTCATCATACAATAAAATGAATTCCAGATGAACTAAACAATTAACGGCTTTAAAAGTGAGATAATAAAATACAGAATAAAATATACAAGAACATTTATATTATGTTTATAGAGTCATGAAGTACAAAAGTCAGACTGTAACATTAAGTTGAGGGTTTGTATGTTATTCATCACTTTATCTTTAAATGTTGACTCATAAAATGATCCTTGAGAGCATCTCATGTTTATTATCTATAACTAATTCAATTTTCAGCAGTGTTTCTTGTGTTCTTTGTTCCATCCAAACTATGGACAAGTATAGTACCAAGCAAATAAGACATAGTTCCTGCCCTTTTAGAGCTTATCATCTAGTTGGAGGTGGGGGACACATAAACAGATAATTATATTAGAGTAGATTAGGATGTAGCAATAGAAATATTTATGGCCTACAAAAAGGTAGTCCATAAATACTGGACCAAGAGGTGACCAGTAAGGTCACCTGAGCTTGAAGGTTGAGTAGAAGTTAGCTTCTAGAACTGCTGGATTTAGATTCTAAGATGCTATTTTAGAGATGGAATTTCACATATTCAGATGAATTACCTTGGAGCACAATTACCACATATTTGACAATATAAACTTTTCATTTCTGGCCTCTGCAGCAATGTGTGAAGATGGCAGGGTTTATCCAGAATGCTGTGGCTTGTTTTCTGTCTAGCAGCCTAAGGGCTAACTCATTAAAATTCAAAGATGAATTATATGGTGGGTGGAAGAACAAATGTTTTCTTCACTGAACAGAGCTGGGGCCTTAGAGACAGTTTCTCCCAGAATCTAAGTCACCCTTTGCAGCTGTTCAGTAAGACATGATTCAGGCATCACCTCCTCCTCCAAATCTACCATGGCACCAACATCCCTTCCTCTTCGTTAGACACATATGGTAATGACAGCAATAAGACAAAAAAAAAAAAAAAATAGAAGACCAATACTGGTTCCGTCCTTGATTTGACTTTGAAACCATATACATATCTTATCTAATTAAAAATAAATTTAAATATAAAATTTTAAAAAGACTAAATGTGTTTTCAGTTGATGGTTTAACACACAGAGAAGAAGAATTTCAAGGGATTTTAAAGCACAGTAATTTGAGTATAAATCTCTAGCAGGGTATACCCTAAGAGGAAACAGAATAGCAAAAAGTGTTATAAAAGTGTTGGTATTGTTAATTTGATTTAGCTGTGGGGTGGGTGTATTGTGGGATACAGCAAATGAACAACAATATGTTCTTATTCAATCATTCCTGGTTTGGTTTAATATTAGGATTCTTGGAGTGGGAGAAAGGAAATGCAGATGCTATGATAAAAGACCTGAAAGACAAACTCTGAATTTGATTGAAGGTTATATGTATCTGTGTGTTTGCCTATCTGCGTGCATACATATGTATATAAAGTGAATGATTGTGTGTTTACATTGTTTTTCATTGCTGTAAAGGCCTAGATGCAGAGATAACTCAGTAGCTGTGTGCTCCCCTAGTACTCAGATTCTTCAAATACCTTTTCCACTAAAAGGAATCAGGGCTTCTTGAAGAAATGGCTGATTCTGGGTCTGGAGAAGGAAATGAAATGAAAAAGATAAGCCTTGCCATCCCAGACAGCAAGGAAGCCAGCAAAGACTACCACAGGCCTGTCTAAGGGATTTAGGAGCCAAACTTGGAGAAATTTCCACTGGCCAAAAAAATAGGACAACTTGAACAATAATGGTAATAAATGTAATGGATTAACATATATCATGCATATTCATATACATATACATGAATATTCAGGAGTTCAGTGTCACTTAAAAGACACAACTGGTCACATTGGAGGATTCCAATGAAACAAGTCATTTTGAAAATGGTAAATAAAAGCAAAGAATTAAACATGAATTCCACCTTGCAATACAAATTGTACCACTACATAACCCAATAGAAAATATGATGACTTTTAAAAAAAATTAAAGTAATCCAGTTAAATAAAGGAACAATAGAATTAGGACATATTATCACTTTGCCAACCCTAATAAATTAATGATGTAGACATTGATCATCCATTGGCTGCCAAAACCACAACAGAGATGATCAGATATGAAGTGCCTCTTGATGGAAGAAGACAGCACCGCCTAAGAAGTAGTGGTTAGGGCTGAATGGTGTCCCTCCCTGAATCCATATGGTGACATTCTAACCCATCTAGAATATGACTGTATGGATAGAGGACCTTTAAAGATGTAATTAAGTTAAAATGACATCATTGTGGTGGGCCCTAATCCTACCCTCACTGTAGGATTATAAAAAGAAGAAATATGACTGGTGTCCTATAAGGAGGGACAGGTGCAGAAGGAAGACCTTGGGAGACACAGGGAAAAGACAGCCATCTACAAGCCAAGGAGAGAGCCTCAGAAGAAACCAACTCTGTAGACACGTTTATCTTGGGCTTCCAGCTCCCAGAATTGAGAGAAAATTAATTTCTGTTGCTTAAGCCACCCTATCTGTGCTACTTGGTTACGGCATCTCTATCAAACTAATACAGTAGTCTTGCCCAAAAAACCCAGCCTGACTCAGATCAGTCCTCTAAATCCAACTAACAACGTATAGGAAATAAGATGATAGTGGAAAATGTTAAACGACATCGTGGAGATGTTATCAGAAAAATGTATTGTGGGAAATTTTATAGGACAAATGACCCACTTTTTCAACAAATCAATTGGGAGAAGGAGAAAAAGAAAAGAGAAGAAAAAAGATAAGACAGAACCTACGAATTAAAAGAAACTTAACCAATTGCAAGGTGTGGAACTTATTTGGATTGTTCCAACAGTTAGAAAATCATAATTTATGAGACAAATTAGACTTTTGAATGTTGAACATTTGAAATTATTAAATTTTTAGGAGAAATAATGGTATTGTGATTATAAGAAAAATAGTTTTTATATTTTTGAGAGTCATACCGGAAGGATCTGTCTTGACAGGGTTGGAGTGGGTTTAGTAAATAGGATAGAAATGAAATAAGAGTGGGTATAAGTTGATGATTTTTGAAATTGAGTGATTAGTACCGGGGATTTTTATACTATTTTGCCTATTTCTGTGTATATTTAAAATTCACAAAGTAACTAAAAATAAATTGTATTAACTTCATCATTTGCTAATGAAGGTCAAGATTTGCCATCTGGATAGATAAAACTTACCCAAAACTAAACTGAGTCACTACTGCTATAGTCTGCCGACTAGCTTTCACCCTAATTGCTAGCAAGCAGCTGACATAAACATGCCTCTCCTTTCTTCCCTGCTCTCTGATACACAAATACGTAAGTGACGCCTGGGAAGCACCAGCACAAAGGAAGCCCTGGACTTGGCATTTCAGAAGCTCTGAGCTGCTGAAATTGGCAGAACTTCCTGGATGTCTTATCTAAAATCTCCCATATCTCTGGGAACATCAGGAATTATATTTAACACGCCTAATAGGTGACACTAGATGATCTAATATGCTGCATTTCTAGGAAGATTTTGGACAGCTGCCTCTGAGGCTTATGTACATAAGAAAACCTAGAGTGATTGTCACTCCATATAAATCATTGAAAAATACTGAATGAAAATCAATAAACACCTCTGTATTTCTATATCATGGACAAACTCTTGGCAACAGTAACCTTTTGCAGTATGTTATTCTGCACAGGAAGACAGTATGTTTGATTTAGAGCGCATAGCCAGTATAACTACAAGCCCAGCTGGAGCCCATAAGAGTAACCAGCAACATGCTGGTGACGTCACTATGGCAAGGATGGCATTTTTCACATTCTGGAGCTTGGGGACAACAATCTGGCAAATTAATGAAGGAGTGTTCACTTAGGGTAATGTGAGACCTTTCTTGTTTCAATTAATTCTTTAGTACAGCGGTAGAATATTTAACAAGCCTTTCAAATAAAGTGGCTGTGTTTTCTATAAAATAAAAGCAATAAATCAAACCAAAAGAGTCACAATTTGAGGTTTGAAGCATATGGTGCATGTAATTTTGCAAAACTGTGCAATCTTTTGATGCCGTCCTTATAGCAGAGAGCCCAAGAAAGTGGGCTTTTCCTTCTTAAAGGAAAACTAAATGTGATTAAATTGTTTTTTCTGTCTTTTAAAAATAGTGTTCAAGCAATGTTCATATGTCTGAGATAGTTACACTGGCAATGTGGAAAGACTACTCTTGTGCTTTCCCAAATACCACCTTGGGATGGGATTTCATTTTTGTCTTTGAGACAGTATAGATTTCATACTAATGGGGGAATATACAGTTTTGTTTAGAAATAATTCCTACCTATTTTTGCAAAATAATTTGTGCCTGTAGATATGCACATTTCACGAATTTGTTTTTGAATTGTTTTGTTTTGTTTGAGAAAGGGTCTTGCTCTGTCATCTGAGCTAGAGTGGCGTTGTCATAGCTCACTGTAACCTCCACCTCCTGGGCTCAAGTGATCCTCCTGCCTCAGCCTCCTGAGTAGCTGGGCTACAGGCACGCACCACCACACCTGGCTGATTTTTTCTGTTTATAGTATTTTTAGTTGGAGATGGGGGTCTTGCTCAGGCTGGTCTTGAACACCTGAGCTCAAGCAGTCCTCCTACCTTGGCCTCCCAGAGTGCTAGGGTTATAGGTGTGAGCTACCACATCTGACCTTGTTTTGGAATTGTTAATGATGTAAAACTGATCATAGACATTTTTGCCATTTTGGGAGAGAGGAAACTCCTGAACAAGAATAAAAGATTCAAGCCACTGTAAAAAATTCTTTCACATTTCATCATAAATACTCATCCTTGGAAGTTTATTGCCATCAAATAACCTCTTAGTACTCATTTTACTCATTTATAGGTACAGCAGTGAATAAGCAACTGTTCATTCATATACTAATGTTTTTTCCTTTTGCCATGTGTCTCTATGACGCAGACTATTAGCTTTCTGTGTGGCTTCCCAGAGGACCTGATACATGGCTGAACACATCCTAGGAGTATGTTCAATAAACTCTGGCTCAGATACTTATTGTCTAAAAATAGGAGAACATATAGATAGCTTCTGGGTCCTTACGGCTACTAAGTGCCTCAAACTGTCCTGATTACTCAGATCAATATTGCTTTGGACCTTTATTTTAAATAGGATGTTACCTCTCAGAGGTAGACCCTCAATTTTCCCAGCATCCCGAAGACTGAACATAAAACAAGTAAGCATGGCCCATGCCTTTCAGATAAATCTCTGTAAGCTCCTTTGGATTTTGATTACTAAAAATTAGCTTCTTTTTATAAGTCCCTTTCTCTTTCTACTTCTCATGAATCTCCTGGGCAACAACTAACCTTGGATAAACCCATTAACATTGAAATTTTTCTCGATTAGTAATTGCTAAATATGGTTGTATATTCATTTGTTCAAATACAAAATATCAGGTTAACTTCCTGCTTTTAATCATCTCCATGACAGCTGTTGATCCAGGATCAAATAAGTGTTCTCCCAGAGGATTAAGATGAAATGTTTTGAAAACAAGATACATTATCATGTATAGTTCTATAGAGGCAGGGAGAAAAGGGAGATCAATGTGGAAGAAATAAGGTTGGATTCAATTATGAAATGGACCTGTAGTGTCCCCAGTTTCCTCAGTTCCACGTGTGTGGTACTAACCCTTCAAAATATGCTGTCTTGAGGAGGGCCAGGTAGTAATGCCTTATCGTCCCTCTGTGTGCACTGGAAGCCTGTCTCTACTTTTGGAAAGAAAGCAGGAGCAGAGTAGGACAGAAGGGAGTATTTTCTCAGGCAGCCAGTGTCGCTGAAATCATACCCCATATGTGGCTGCCTGTATCAGCAGTAACACCCACCCCACCTATGTGGACAGCCAATTTAGCAAAGGAAAATATGATTAAACACATCTTTGTAGTCCTAATAGTGATTCCCTTAAGATTCTGTCCGTAGCTGTGGACTACACCATACACTCGAAAAGATCTTTCGAGAGCAGAGATCTCGTTTTCCTGCAAATGTTCCGAAGAGAAAATAACAGGGAAAGAAGGCTTGTTCTCCCAGAAAGCACAGATCCTGCCAAATGGTTTCTAAATGTGTTTCTCAAAAATTTCCATGTGCCATCGATGGCTTTTTAGCACTTTGGGGAATGGAAAGAGCAGAACTCAATGACACTGTGAGAAAGCAAACATCTGAGGGAACTGGCTTGCTGAGAAAACAGGTAGTCATGCTTCTAGGTCGCAGTGCAGATACGGCACCAGGCCTCTTCACAAGCCAGAACGCGTGAGTGCACAGAGTCACGTCACTTTACGATGCCGCAAGGAAAATGCTGAAGCCCCGAAGGGAAGTTTCCACATAATTTCTCCATTTGAAACTCAAGTGAATGACTGTTTCTGGGGTTTATATTAGACTGACTCACTGGAACTTAAACAGTAATTTTCCTTCTTTAACTTTAGATTCCAAAAAGACAGTAATTTGACCACTTATTAGAAGTATTTTTAGTCAACCAGAGAGAGCCCAGAAGGTGTGGGTCAGAATGCTGAACAGAAAGAGGTTTCTTCCCAGGCAAGACTGAAACCCGGGTGGTCAGTTCTCCAGAATAACCAGCTATTTTGATCAATTTAAGTAAATGTATTTATTCAAGCTGTTTATTTTGCCAACATACCAAGAGTTCATGGGATTGTTTGGTCATGAATCAAAATGGCTACCACTGAGTCCGCTGTGGGCCCAGGTCGAGGCGCACAGGGACAACCCCCGTCAGTCGTCTAGAGTGTTTTCTCAGGCAGAAGTGTCAAAATGAATGTCAAGTTTGTCCCATCTGTTTTAGACAGTTACATAAGCTAGGAACAGGCAGTCATTTCCTAACTGAGTACTGAAGTCTATTTTATCTTCTCATCCCATTTCTCCCCTGTTCAGGCTGCTAAGAAAATCTTGGTCATTTCTCAAATAACCCAACAGTTTTTAAGGAAAATTTCAACATGTTTTATTATTTAAAATCAGTTCCCCCAAACCCTCTATTGTGTGCCGTCACAGTCTCTGTTGTTGAAGAGAGAAAAAACATTCTTTTGGTATCTTTGTAGAAGCAAACAAAATTGACTGAAAATGTGCTCTATGTCAGGAATTCTGTTAGACACTGAAGATATAAAAAAATAAGGAATGGTTCCCTCCCTTTACTCATAGATTTACTGAGGAAGAGAGTCCACACGACAACACCAAGTGTAATATATTTGATAGGAATGAGCACTTTGGGGAAGAAAGGAAGTAATTGTGCCCCAGAGTTGAAGGTGGGCAGACGTTGAGGGATGTTTTGCAGGAGAAGTAACACTTGAACTGCATTTGAAAGGCTGCGTGGAAAATCAAAAGGAGAGAGGGGAGGTAGAGGCAGGAAAGGAATTCTAGCCATAAGGAAGTGCACAAGCAAAGGTTCACCTTTCATGATGTGTTGGGAAAATGACTGGTTGTCTGGTATGGCTAAAATGTAGGGTATTGGCTTAGAAGTGTGGTGAAAGGCAAGGCTGGAATTGCAGTACAGGGACCAGATTGTTCAGTGCTTTATATTCCATACTGAAGATTTGGAGCTTAAATCTATTAAGCAATGAACTTTTGTTTTAAAATTTTTAAGCAGGGAAATGATATAATTAAATCCATGTGTTAGAAAGAATACCTGGCATATAATACGTGTAGGACACTGTTTGATGAGTGGATGGAGCAGAGGAAGGACTGACCGAGGAAGACAAGTGATACTGCAATAATCACAATGATGGGAGCCTGAATTAGAGAGCTGGGGGTGGTGAGATAGTTTAGAAAAAGACTCAGTGAGACTTGGCAACCAACTAAATGTGGAAGGATAGAGGAGAAGTAAAAGTGAAAGCTAATTCTGATATGTCTCTCTTGAGTGATGGAGTATATGGTTATGTCATTGACCAAAATAGGGAACACAGGAACGAGAGAGGGTTTTTGGGGGGTTGGAGGTGGGGAGAGAAAGTAGGGAGATGGAGAGATGGGCTGAGAGGTAGCATCCTATAATAATAATAGCTAACCTTTATGAATTTTTTAATATAGGCCAGATACTCATTTAATCCTCATAAAAAATAGGTATTATACTATTATCCCCATTTTACAGATGAGGTAACCACATGTTTTTAGAATAAGACAACTCCAAGTTCAAATTCCAGCTTTTCTGCTCTTTAGCAGTTTTATCTTGGATATGTAAAAAAATGAGAAATGAGGCTGGGCGTGGTGGATCATGCCTGTAATCCTAGCACTCTGGGAGGCCAAAGCAGAAGGATCCCTTGAGCTTAGGAGTTTGAGACCAGCCTGAGCAATAATGAGACCCCATCTCTATTAAAAATAGAAAAAAATTAGCCAGGTGTGGTGGCACACGCCTGTAGTCCCAGCTACTTAGGAAGCTGAGGCAGGAGGATCACTTGAGTCCAGTAGTTTGAGGTTGCAGTGAGCTCTGACGATATCATTGCACTCTAGTGCAGGCAACAGATCAAGACTCTGTCTCAAACAGAAAAACAAAAAAATGAAAAATGATATATATCATATGGGATTATTATGAAGGTTAGAGATAATACATATGAATCAACTAGCATAGTGTCCGTAACCTCATATATCTCTATAAATGCTAGAAAGTATTATGATTGGCTATGAGATATCTCGGTACTATGTCCAGTAAGAAGGTGAGCATTTGTAGATTATAGAACTGAAAATAAAAAATTTAAACGTCACTAGTTGATGTAAGTTAGATCTGTGGATATAGATACTATTCCTTGGTTTGGAGGAGGGTGGTAATATATGAAGAAATGAGAATCAAAGATGTCAATGGTAAAGGAGCAAAAAGAAGAAAATATTCTTCCAAAAGAAATGTAGATGAAATAATAGAAGTAATTGTTGGTTTTCAAGGCTACCATGGAAAAAGATTCCAAGAGGAGGACAATGTCAACAATGTTCTGGGAAGTCATTAGAAAGCCTGAAAAGAGATGATTTGGAAGCTAAAAAGGAGGTTGCTGCTGGCTGGGGTGAGAACCATTACAATGAAGTGATGACAACCCAAAGCAGAATGCAATGTATGGAGGAGGGACAAATGAAGAAGTGGAAACAGAAAGTATAGACAGTTTTTCTTTAAATAGCCTCCAATTTGTTTTACAGTGATTCAGTTTGGGAAGCACTTCAGGAATGGTGGAGTAAAGACCTCCAAAAATATGTTCCTCCAAAAAGAAACAAGAACACTGGCAAAAACCATCAAAATCACCTTTTTTTCAAAACATTGGAAATGAACCAAATGCTTGTAGCAATTCATGGAGCATTTAAGAAAATTGGCCAGAACTGGTCAATTTGTGGCATCTGAAATTGTGCTATTCCCATCCCTCTCTTCCCAGTTCCATGTCAGCCTTGAAAACCAATAGCCTCACAGCCGTGGTACCTAAAAACCAGCAGCTTACCAGTCATCGGAAGGGAACACAGGTTTGAAGCTCTTTGAAAAGCCCTGTACCCAAAGAAATGTCATGTTTTACCTGTCTTAAAACCTCTTAAAAATATTCATTATTGGGTTTTGTCTTTATTTTACCTGACTCTGTGTGTGAACAGCTCTATCCTGTGGGCATTTGTCCAAAGAAAAATCAGTAGCAATTGTTTCACATCATAGCAGTCTGAGGGAGCAATAGCAGTTGGGGCAAAGAGGAGCTGACCAAAAACCTTAAAAGGAAAAACCAGGAAATGAGCTGTCCATAGGGGGTTTTGAGAAACTTCAACATATTCCTAGGGATCTAGAAGGCTGTGCACATGTGCAGGGCTGTGTGCATGCCATGGAAAGACCTGAGAAGGACTTAATTTCTCATCTTTGGCTGACCTTGAAGCTCCTATGCAAGCAAGAAATGAAGGGTAGAATTGTAATCTGATTGCCAGAGCATTGAAGGTATGCCTCAACATACACAAAGACCAGAAGTCTTACTGATTTAAGGGAATTTCTGCCCGATAATTAGCTGACCACTAAACTAACCAAGCAGAAGTTTCAGGGGGCACATATGATAGACTTTATGCTAGTCCAGGAAAGTCACTAAACAAACAGCCATAACATCATCACCACAACCAAAATCAACCAGAAGCAGTAGCATCAAGGTCTATGGAGCTGGGTGAAGTGATGCATGCCTATAGTCCCAATTATTCAGGAGGCTGAGGTGGGAGGCTGAGATAGGAGCATCCTTTAGGAGGTTGAGTCCAGGTTGGGCACAATAGTAAGACTGTCTCAAAAAAAAAAAAAAAAAAGAAATCTGGAGTTGAAAATTACAATAACAAAAATTTACTGGAGGAGCTCAGTATTGAAAAAGAATCAGCGAATTTGAATATAGGTCAATTGATATTATCCTGTCTAAGGAACAGAAAAAAACAAGAATTTAAAAAAAATGAACAGAGCCTTTAAGACTGTGAGATGACAAGCATATCAACATAGCATATGATCCCTCAAGCAGAGGAGAGAGAGAAGGGGGAAGAAAGAATATTTGAAGAAATAGCTAAAAACTTCCCAAATTTGATGAAAAATAGTCATTAAAGTTTATCTTTTATAGACAGCACATAGTTGGATTATAGTTTCATTTGTTTGTTTTTTGTTTTGGTCAATCTCTGCCTTTTGATTAGAGTGTTTCATCCATTTATATTTAATGTAATTATTGATAAGGTAAGATTTATGTCTGTTATTTTGCTATTTGTTTTCTACATGTCTTACATCATTTTTGTTTCTCTATTTCTTCATTACTGCTTTCTTTTGTGGTAAATAGGTATTTCCTAGTATACTATTTTAACTTCCTTGTTTTGTCTTTTACTACATGTTTTTGAATTATTTTCTTAGTGGCTTGCCTGGGGATTATTACTAATATCTTAATTTAAAATAATCTGGTTTAGATTAATACCAACTTAATTTCTATAATATAAAAAACTTTGCTTCAATGTTACTCCATTTCCTCCTTCCTCCTTTGTGCTATTATTTTTATACAAACTACATTTTTCTAAATTATAAGCCTAGCAATATAGTTTTATAATTATTGTTTATGCAGTTATATTTTAAATCATATAAAAGTTATAAATGTCATTTATACTCCAAGAAATTTAACAAACTCCAAGTAAGATAAACTCAGAGATCTACATGTAGGTATGTCATAGTCAAACTGTTGAAAAGCAAAGACAAAGAGAGAATCTGGAAAGCAGCAAATTAAAAATGGCCATCATGCACAAGGGATACTCAATGAGCTTAACAGCTGAATTCTCAGCAGAAACTAAGGAGGTCAGAAAGCAATGGGATGACATATTCAAAGTGCTAAAAGAAAGATTGTTAGCCAAGAATTCTACATCGAGCAAAATTATGTTTTAAAAATGAAGTCGAAATTAAGATATTCTCAGATAAACAAAAACTGAGCAATTTTGTCACTAAAAACTTGCCTTACAGGAAATGCTAAAAGGAGTCTTTCAAGCTGAAATGAAAGGACTAGACTTTAAGGAAAAAATTTTTACTAGAGATGGAGGACATTTTGTAGTGATAAAATGATCAGTCCACCAAGACATAACGGTTTTTTGGGGGGGTGGGGGGCGGAGTGCATACCACCATGCCTGGCTAATTTTTCTATCTTATGCAGAGATGGGTTTTTGCTCTTGTTCAGACAGGTCAAGATGTAACAATCATAAATGAGCAGGCTGGACACGGTGGCTCATACTTGTAATCCCAAAACTTTGGGAGGCAAAGGCAGAAGGATTGTTTGAGGCCAGGAGTTAGAGACCAGCCTAGACAACATAGTGAGATTTGATCTCTACAAAAAAGTTAAAAAGAAAAAAAAATTAGCTGGTGGTGTGGTGGCTCCAGAGTGGGCAGTTGGGGAGCTGTGTTGGTCCAGAGCAGGTGAGAAGGGTGTCTGCTAGGGAGTATCCGGGATGAGGGTGTCACATTGCACGTGGTGCAATGGCAGAAGGAATGGTAGTGGTACTGGGAGATGGGGTTATAGACAGGGAGGGAGACTGATCAAATAAGTATATATATAAGGGGAATGCGAGCCAGGTTTATCACTGTAGTAGGAGAAATTTACAAATACAAAAAGGAAGAAAACTATGGCTCAGGAGCAGTGTCACCTTGTAGCAATAAAAATGCTTAGAACCCAGATCTTGGTTTCTGAATACCATTCTCCACTAAAAGGGACTAGAGTTGTTCGCAAAATGGGTTATTCCAGGGCTGGGTCAAGAAAAGATGAACCTGGGACACTTTTTGTACCAAAAAAAAAATGCTCAAAGAACAACAAGGATATAGTCACAAGGACACAGAAACCAGATTGAAAGGGCTCCTACTAGCCAAACCTGGGACAACTTGAGCGTCAGAGTGAATAGCATTAGTGATGGATTATTACCCATTGGATAAAATAGAAAATCATGAGTCCATACTGAAATAAATACATTTATTTATTTAAACAAACATAAATAAATCATTTGATATGGAATGAGAATTTTGCATCATTTTAAAGTATTCTCCCACAAATTACTAATAAAAGGGCAAAAGTAATTTTACAAAGGAGACCCCTTTAAGCAAGTGACCTAAGTGAAACTCATCAGTAATGGGCTAAGTCAAAACTATGGCCATTCTGTGTTATTCCTGCCAAAGACGCATAACCCAAATTTAATTAAGAGGAAACATAAGATAAATCCAAATTGAGGGACTTATACAAAATAACCAGCCTGGATTCTTCAAAAGTATCAAGGTGTGTGAAAGCCATAGGAAGACTGAGAAACTGTTCCAGACTGAAGGAGATGTGAATACGAAATGTAGTGTGAGACTCTGAACTAGATCCTTTTGCAAAATGGACATTATTGGGACAATTGGCCAAACTGGAATGATGTCTGAGGATTAGCTGATAGTAATATAAAAATGTTAATTTTTTGATTTTCTCTGATTCTGATGGTTATGCAAAATGTCCTCGTTTGTAGGAATTACACATGGAAGTATTGGGGGATAATAGGGATCCTGTCAACAATGTACTTTCAAATGGTTTAGGAAAAGAAGCTTTTGAGCTGTGCTTCCAACTTTTCTATAAGCTTGAGATTGTTTTAAATATCTGACCCTTAGGGATCTACTTACTGTAATAATCAAGTAGTGAGAGTGTTGCACTAAGAATGTTTGGTGGTGTTCATGGTGGGGGCATGTGTGCCCCGACACCTAATCAGGACTGGGGGCCCAGCATTCATGCCCCGTCTGCAGTGGGACCTTCTGTTCCTTCGTTTACCTCTTTAGACTTTGGGGCTCATTTGTAAGTTCGGTATAGTATGAGTATATCCCCATCATCGATGTGGCCAGTATTTCTATAAGACCTTTAAAATCTTTGAATTACAACTGATTTTTAACTTTCCATTGCTCCTGGCGATTCAAGATTCAGGACATAGGACATTCTGAATTTAAAGTAGAAGATTACAAAATATTTTATATGTACAAGGATTTTTCTTTTCTAAACTATTCTATATGGTTACTTGTGTGCATTATTGTAAAGAAAAGGTGACACATTTGCATGAAACGGTTTTCCTATGCATCATTAATCAAGCTAATATAAACTATAAGCAATATCTGTTTCCTGTATTCTAATCATAGCTATCCTGCCCTTTAAAGTTTCTTGAAATTGTCTGGGCGTAGTGGCTAATGCCTATAATCCTAATGCTTTGGGAGGCTGAGATGGGAAGATCACTTGGGGCCAGGAGTTTAAGACCAGCCTGAGCAACATAGCGAGACCCTGTCTCTACAAAAAATAGAAAAATTAGCCCGGCTGTAGTCCGAGCTACTCAGGAGGCTGAGGCAGGAGGATTACTTGAGCCCATAGATTGAGACCAGCCTGGACAACATAGTGAGACCCCATCTCAAAAAAAAATAGTTTCTATAAAAGAAATCAAATATAAAGTGCTATTGAAGGAGAACAATTGCTATCTATCAGGAATAAGGAAAGTCTTCACAGAAAAAAGGTGACGTTTAAAGCCTTAGTCGCAGTTTTCCAGGAGAGGAGGAGGAGAGGGAATTCCAAGCAGAAGGAACATTGAAGCCAAAGGCTGCAGGTCTGAAAGTGTGGCTTCTCCAGAGCTCATGGGGGAAGTGTGAGCACAGGAGGGACTGTGAACATTCAGTCTGAGAGTAGGGACAGGCGGAGGAGAGTGGACCAGAAAGGCTCATCACCATTTAAACAAGGAAAATAGGCAAAACAACCAGCAACAACAAACACTCCTGTATGCTATACCGCGGAGTTGGGACTTTATTCTAGGACTGTGGGATGTCGGTCAAGGGTTTGCTGCAGAGAGCCCCGACCGCATTCCTCCCACCGCAGGGATGCTGTGATTTCTGTGAATGGGAAGGGCGGTCCGACCCGGTGTAAGCGAGCATCGCTCACTCGCTTGCTTCGTTTAGCTCTCTGCTCAGACATCACCCCTTCCTCTCCTGCCTATCCTCACAGAAATGGCAGGCCCCAGATTTTCTATTCCTTATGTCTTTATTTTTCTTCATAGTACCTCCCAAATATTTCACTTACTTATCTGTCTGTCTCCCCCACTGGTGTATAAGCTCCATGATGACAGGGACCGTGACTCACTCCTGCTCTCTCCCCAGCGCCTGTGCTGAGCTCGGCATCTAGCGAGTGCTTGTATGTTCTTAAATGAGCAAAGAGCGATGCAGAACTGCCACAAATCTTGGTCCAGAGAACCTGGGAATCCATAACACTCAGATTCTAGAAAGGGAACTTTGTAGCTGCCAAGGGGCTCTGGTAGCCCGGGTTGCGGATGGTGGATAAGAAGTGGCACGAGGCTCTCTGAGCAATGGCAGCCTTCCAAATGGGGTGGGAAATGCGTACTCTTACCACCCCCTGCCTTTATGATGGAAAGGCAGGGCTGAGATAATGGTTTAATTTAGGGTTGTTGAAACCTACCCAAGGATGCCACTGAGGAAAGAGGAGGAAGCCTTTTTCTTTCCTCTAAAATGATGGCCAAAGCCAGCGTTAGGAATCTAAAAGCTGGTGTTTTCTTGAATGCCCCAGAGACTTCAAAAAGGACAGGCCATGTCCATCCAGGAGAACACATGGATCTCAGGAGGTCTCAGCCTTAACATGCCACCTTCAGCTTCACAGCGTCTTCCCTGCTTGGCTCTGAAAAGACGTAAAGAGTCAGTCATGACACAGGAGTGCGTTCATTGATGAGGTTCCTAGACGAGTGTCCATCCTGCAGGCAGTTTCTGGCATTTCCAGCAGCCCGGGGATGTGGAGAGGGTGGAGTCCAGAAACTTCTCAGAATGCTGGCTGGTGGCTCAGGTGTTCAGCTCTCCCAAGCCACATGGCTAGAATCGCCTTAAATGACTAGAGAAACAGATAAATCTCAAGCATCTCAAAACTGGCCTTGTTGCTAGATTTTTTTCCATCTGAGAACTGACCAATTTGTTCCCATTTCAGGCAACCAAAACCTCATATCCTGGATAAGCAAAGAAAATTCAATCGCGCTTTTATGGCCTGGCATATGGATGATTACGAGGAAACCAGTCAGAGAAATTCCAAACGGGCCATTCTTGTTAGGCAGAGTAAGGCATCGTCACCAAGAGCTTGCAAACCATCCAAGCTGCCAACGCTACCAAAGAAGGAAAAGGTATGATTTTTTTGCTTTTCTGAATCGTCACAGAAAAATATCAGGTTGTTTTAACGTAATAACCAGTTGTATATCTTCTTTTAACTTGCCAAAGCATTTTGTCATTTATATTGGATTGCCACAATAATGTTAATTCAGTGGGTAAGTGGGTTTTATTCCCATTTTATAACTAAAGAAAACAAGAGGTTGTGTGGTTTCGTCCTTAGAATTGCTTACTTATCACAAGGTTTAACCTGGAGAGAATGCCCATCCTTGTGACTTCCTGACCAAGAAAGCACTCGGTGAAATGGAGGTAAATCTCTAACCTCCTCAAAACTTGCACAGAGTGAGAATATACCAGTTCAAATTCTAGGTTTTTTTCCCTTTACTCTCTCTGGATTCTTGGGCAAGTTGCATAATTTCTGTATATGGGTTTTTTGTAAGTAAAATGGGGATATTTGTATCTGTTTTGAATATTTTATAGAGTTAGCATGGGAATCAAGTAAAAAAGTGTAAGTATATGTTCAACAGCTATTTTCTGAGGTCTGTGTACAAACCACTCTCCTATAAGAGCCTTGTGCACAATCCCACAGCACAATGCACTTTGTAGTCATCCAGGATTTCACTATTGAGTTTGACAGCAAATTCCCATGGTAGAAGAGCAAATAGAAGAGCTCGGATCCAGAGACTCCTGTTTCCTAAACAGAGTCGTCTTGCTCCATTGCAGAATCTTGCCAACTCACTAGAATATTACTTACCCTCTGTCCCCAGAGAGCTGATTCATCAGCAATTAATTATGTCTATTTGAAACATTCTCTGAGGAAGCCACAGTCATCCTCCTTGGTAGGTCCTGACCTTAGGTAGACTTTGTGTTTAAAAATGGAACAGTTCAAGTGCTAACATTCTGTGTGGTCTGAATTTTGGGATGGATCCAAATGAAATGTTTCATTGCAATGTGTGCGGAAGAGGGCTTGGATTAGTTACTTTCCATCACTGAACTAATTTTGTGTAGGATTAGAGTTATCACGAATTAAATTATCCCAAATACCTTCTTCTATCATTCACTAAATCCAATCGAAATATTTTTGTGCATTAAACAAAAATCTGGTAAAACACTTCTTATTTTGATTTCAAATTTGCAAAGCAAGTTGCAATAACAGTACAAAGAACTCCTCACATATAATTCACCCAGATCCATCTGTTGTTAATTTTATTTTGCTTTAATGTTCTCTGTCTGTCTCTCTTTCCCCATTTGATGGCTAGTTTTGCAGATATGTTTCCCTTTGCCCCTCCTCTCATACTCTTTAGAGAGGTACGGTCTCGCTCTGTCACCCAGGCTGGAGAGCAGTATTGCAATCGTATCTCACTCCTGGGCTCAAGAGATCCTTCTGCCTCAGCTTCCCAAGTGGCTGGGACTACAGGCACGTGCCATCACACCCAGCTTAGCCCCTTTACTCCTAAATATTTTAGGATGTATTTAATTCCTAAGAACAAGGATATTCTCTCACATAACCACAGTGCAATTGATAAGATTCAGGAAATTTAACATTGATACATTATTATTATCTAACGTTCACAATCAAATTTTATTAAATGACCTTTTGTATTTTACCCTGATCCAGGATTCAATCTAGGATCATGTACAACATTTAACTATCCTCTCTCTGTAGTCTCCTTCAGTTTGGAAGAGTTCCTCACTCTTGGTCTTTCATAACACTGATGACATATTTTCGAAGAGTACAGGCCAGTTCTATAGATTATCTCTCAATATGGGCTTGTCTGAGGTTTCTTCATGAGTGGATTCAGGTTATGAGTTTGGGGCAGGAATCTCAGATAAATGCATCTCAGTGCATCCCGTCAAGAGGCACCTGAGGTCAGTTTAACTCTTCACTGGTGAGGGGGGTTGATCACTTTCCCTTCCAGAATAAACAAAATACTGTATTATTCAAAATAGTCTTTCTTTCAACTAGGCTTTCTCCTAAATTTCTGGAGATATTTAATACATTAGATACTTGTTCTCCAAGTCCATTTTTTGTACCATCCTGCAGAGCTCTTGTGGATAGTTCAATAAGTACTCAACCTCCCTCCCTTTTATATAAATCCTTTTCAGGGAAAATAAATTGAAGCAAGTGTTCTTATATATTCAAAAGCAAATAATGAATACCACATGTGAACAGCCTCCAACACAATGCCTCACACGTAGACACCAATGTGTGGCTACCATCACTATGCCTGAGATGCCAGCACATTTTCCATTCTTATGCTGCAAGAATCAGAACCATGCACCGAAAGACTCTCAAAAGTGAAAATGTGGGATTTGAACGAGATTTTTAAAATCATAACCCTGTAGATAATATCACATGCTTTCTCATCAAAATAGATGGTTGAAAATGGACATATTTTATACTTACGTTCTTGAGTTTGGTTTTCCATTTATAAAGTTTAGAGCTTAATCAATTGTAGTTGATTAATGTTTCTAAAATATACAATTTATGATATTTAGAAGTATGTATCATTCTTGTATACATTTACCCAAGATACTCTTACAGATATTTTTGGAAATCCACCAGGCAAATTTCTAAACGGTTTCTTTTATATTCTCCTCAATTTCTCTTTTTAAATCACAAAGTGTCTCTCAGGTTCTATCCTTTTGGTCCATTGGTTTTTTTTCCCTTCTCAATTTTTGGTCATTTTTTTTCTCCACATAAGTAACAGCTCTATAAATGTTACAAAATTTATGTGCATATGACAGAAATTTTTTTTAATTTTTATTTTTTTTGTAGAGATGGGATCTAGCTTATATTGCTCAGTCTAGTCTCAAACTCCTTGCCTCATGCAATCCTCCAGCCTCGGCCTCCCAAAGTGCTGGGATTACAGGCGTGAGCCACCGTGCCTGGCCCTGACAGACACTTTTAACATCATCCATTTCTGTTTCATTTCTTTGCTGGCAAATGTTCTCATTGCCCCCCTTCATTCCAATAAATGAATGTCAGTCTCAGTGATTGATACATTCTTTTCCTCATCCACTCACTCACATTGAATTTGAGAGCAATATCCTCAAATTTGTGCATACAAATCACATGGGGATCGTATTAAGCTGTAGATTATGATTCAGTGGGTCTGGGATGGGGTTTGAGATTCTGCATTTCTATCAAGTTCCCAGGTGATGCAGTCAGTTGGTGTTGTCCTGGGGACCTTGAGTAGCAAGGTGCTAGAAGATCTGACATTAATTGAATTTTGAGCTATGAACAGGAGGGATTTGATGAGGCAACGAGAAGAGGGAAACTAGAAAGAACGGATTTATAGGGCAAAGGCCCTATAACCTAGCACCTTTGGGGAAGTATGAGTGGTTCAACATGGCTAGATAATAGAGCACAAAAAGGAGTATCTGGTGTTGAGGCTGCAGAAGAGAGATTAGCTGGGTCACTTAAGTGCACAGTGCTAAGGAACTTGGATTTTACTGGGCTTTTTGTTGTTTTGAGAAAGGGTTGTCCCTGTTGCTTAGGCTGGAGTGCAGCGGCCTGATCACAGCTCACTGCAGCCTCAAACTCCTGGGCTCCAGTGATCCTCCCACCTCAGCCTCCCATGTAGTTGGGACTTAGACACACACTACCACATCTAGCTAATTTTTTCTGTTTTTTGTAGAGGCAGGGTCTTGCTACGTTGACCAGGCTGATCTTAAACTTCCGGTCTCCCAAAGTGTTAGGATTACAGACGTGACCCACCATGCCCAGCTTGGGCTGACTTTTGAACAGAGCAGTTACAGGACTAAATTTTTATTTCCGAAAGATGTAGACATCGGGCTGGAGGATTGATTAGCGCTGTTTGATATAAAAGGGAGGTGAGTTTCAAGCACATTTCAATAACTCAATTGAGAAATGAGGGATTGAGAGAAGGCAGAAAGAAGCAAAGGATGCATTTGAGACATAAAGTCGGCTTGATAGCTGTCACGTGGGGAAAGACTTCAGTTATCATGGGAAAGGGAGGGACTCTCAGAACTAGTGAGGGTGATGGGGAGTCTGGTGGCAGTGAGTAGAAAATGAATAGGAAACAAAGAAGTGAAAGCCAAGTAAAGCTCTCTAGCACAGCAGTCCCCAACCTTTTTGGCACCAGGGACCAGTTTCATGGAAGACAGTTTTTCCATGACTGGGGGTGGTGGGGGATAAACCTCTCTGCTAATGATAATCTGCATTTGCAGCTGCTCCCCAGCACTAGCATCACCACCTCAGCTCCACCTCAGATCATCAGGCATTAGATTCTCATAAGGAGTACACAACCTAGATCCCTCGCATGTGCAGTTTACAGTGGGGTTGGAGCTCCTGTGAGAATCTAATGCCTCTGCTGATCTGACAGGAGGTGGAGCTTATGTGGTGATGCCAGCGATGGGGAGTGGCTGTAAATACAGATGAAGCTTCAGTTGCTCACATGCACCGCTCACCTCCTGCTCTGTGGCCTGATTCCTAACAGGCCACAGACTGGTACCGGTTCGTGGCCCGGTGAGTTGGGGACCACAGCTCTAGAAAATGTTTGGCTGTCGAAAGAGAGGATAAAGGGAGGGGGGCTTAGGAGAAAGGCTTAATATGGGTGAAACAATTTTTTTAATACTTTGTGTAGAAAAAGTCAGTAGTCTGAGAACCTGAAGATGATAGGAAGGGATGATAAATGATGGTTTGAGGTCCCTAGGAAAGCTAAGAGATGCACAATTAAAGGAATTAGTACACAACTGTGGGGATGTATCCGTGGGGAAGAGGGGGACATTTTCCTTCCACTTCTAATGAAATGTTACCTCCTTCCTTCTCAGCTCAGAGGGTTCTGTTTTTTATTTCTTGTTTTCTAATTCTTCTTTGCAGTACATGTTCAGAGACTATGTGACTTGTATTTTAACACTTTAAGGGATAACTCTAAAGTCTATACTACCATTATTATGTTAAAGACCTTTGCCTAAGTCTACTTGCTATATAACTTGGCGTGACGATATCCTGATCCTACCTTACCATTTCGGGTTACCACATATATCATTGTACTGATCTCCTAAGTACTTGTACCAGTGTCCTCCAGAGAAACAGAACCAGTGGGATGTGTATGTGTACAGGAGAGCAGGAGGAAGGGAGAGAGGTGTTTATTTTAAGGAATTGGCTCCTACAATTGTGGAAGCTGGCAAATCCAAAATCGGCAGGGTAGGCGAGCAGGCTGGAGACCTAGCGAAGAACTGATATTGCAGGTCAAGTCTGGAGGCAGAATTCTTTCTTCTGGGGAGACTTCAGTCTTTTTAAAGACCTTCAACTGATTGATTGAGGCCCCTTAACATTATAGACAGTAATCTGCTTTATTCAAAGTCTCCTGATTTAAATATTAATCTCAACTAAGAAATACTTTCACTGCATCATCCAGCCTGGCATTTGACCAAATACCTGAGCAACATGGATGGCTTGGCCAAGTTGACACATAAAATTAGCTGTCACAGTACCCATCTCATCCAGTTGTGAGGACTAAATGAGGTAACAGAGAAAGCATCTGACAGAACAGTCCAGGCACTAGGGAACCAAAAAGCAATGTGGTATGCATGTGTGTGTTTAAATCCTTTACCAATGACATGATTTCAAAACCGTTTCACTCGAGTACACGGTGGGGAAGCCAACCTTGGTAAGTTGAGTATGCAGAAGAAGAAAAAAAAAAAAAACCTGCTTCAGGGAACATGAGGAACACTTGAAATTTTCATTTAATCAGAAAGGATTTTGAAATACCTAATCTAACTCCTCTGTATAGTCTTTAAGATAACACAATTCAGTATGGCATTGTGTTGGTACGAAAGTTACCCTCAATGGCATATTTTTTTCCTGAGACCATAGTGTATCAATGTATCTCATCCCTTTTCATAGCAAATATTTTGTAATGCCTCCTTTACTGCCCTAAAATTCAAATAACTACTTACCTAATTTATGACAAACCAATACAATGCCCTAGATATACTATTTAAAAGTAATTTACAATGGTGTATAGTTTAATATATAAGTGTTGGGCACTAGTAGGTTAGAAAATATGATGAAGTAGGCAGATGCTTGCATCTATATAGCGTCTCCATGAATGCAGCAGCTACAAATGAATACAGAGATAGGTACTCTTGTCAGTGACTCCAATTCTGTGAGTATCACAGCTGTTAAGTTACATAGTTTTTCCAAAAGTACTTCAATTCTTGCTAATGGCCAAGTGACCAATTCTTGTTAAAGTAAAATCTTCCCTCAATTTATATAACAGCTGCATTCCTAGAGAATTCATCATATATTAAAACCCTGTAAATAATACACTGTGCTTTTATGTAAAGCAAAATTGAACTCTCAGATTCTCGTAAACAGGTTTTTCACTCACATGAATGTCTGGCAGGACATTTAAAGGTGACACAGGAGGTGGGACAGTTCCTCGTCCTGTGGGGCTGTCCTACATGGTACAGGACATTTCACCTGCCGTTCTGAGCCCCCACCCTCTACATGCCACTCGCTCTTATCTGTCATTATGTTAACCAAGAATGTCCCCACATTTCCAAAACACTCCTCTTGAAAACCACTGACATATATAGAATTGTTTTGGTATGAATTATTGGAAATGAGACTTCTGAATTTGATTAAATATGGCAAACAAATCATATGCAGCACCAGGAAAATGTTCAAGATAAATTTAAAAGGTTTATTGCACCAAATGCCACAGAAAAAATGGATCAAAATAATACATGAACAAGTTTTAAAAAAAATTTTCACACAATGACATTGGTATCTATTCAACTGATCAAAAATATAAAGTCCTATGAGTTTCTCTTAATGGAGCTTCAAATAATAATAAATCCCAGAATTTTCTCTTTTTAAACACCATTTAAATTTAAGCATATTGCAATCTCACTTCCAAGATGTATGGTTCATCAAATCTTGACATTTAAAAATTAACATTCAGAGGGGGCTGCTTGATTTAGGCAAAAATTGTATTAAAATATCCTCTCCCCCAAAGCACAATAAAAAAACAAATGGTTCACATTTACCAAGAGAAGCTAAAGACTTTTTCAATTTAATGGTGAAAATATGCATGGACAAAATGCTCTCAAAAGTACATATTAGTGGAAAAAGCCAGACATTTAAAAGAATTTTAGGGTCATTTTATATTCTTTATTTTTATGTACAACCAACTCTAGTGAGGAACCTAAAAAGCTACAGACTAAATTTTTATAAAATCTCAGGATCTAATTATAAGAGCACAAACAACAGTTTAGTATCATTTAGCATGTGGGGATTTTCCTCCCTTCAAAAAAGTTAATTTTGAAAAATATGGTAAGTTTAAAAAGTTGCAATGTGTAAACGGCAGTTCCATGGGATGTGAAAAGATTATAATTACTTTCATTAAAAAACAGCACACTTCAGAAAAATGGATTGAAGCCTGTACAAAAAGCTATTTAACACTGATAAAAAATAAAATACTTTGGAATTATGCACAAGGATGGAAGCTACATTTTAAATTTTCATTGTCATGTTTAAAACGTCACAATTACCTTTACATTCATTTCACTTATCAATTTATTAAAAATAAAACTGCAACATGCTAGAAAGAGGTCCATCACAGTAACATTTACACACTTCTGCTCTGTCATGCCTCACTAGCTTGCTTAAAAAAAGCAAGATGCTACAAAAGTTACACTCAACAGGTAAGACTTAAAAGTTGAAGAAACCCTAAAGGTGGAATCCTGTCAACTGAGGTAGATTTCTTTATTTTTTTTTTTTTAATTTTTATTTTTTTCTCAAGGTGGTCATGGGAGCAGGTGGGATCCCTTTCTTGCCTCTTGGGCTCAGCCAGAATGAAGCCACTGGTGCCCGATGGGTGAGTGGGTGTATCTCAACACACTTCCATGAGATTTTTTTTCTTTTTTGCTTTTGGGAAGAGGTTGAATTTAAGACAAAGGAAACTTGAATGTTAAGTATTTAAAGTAGGATTATAAAAGAGCAGCAACATTCTTGGTCTGTTTTTGTAGGCAATAGAAGTGATTAGGCTGGGGCTAGAATCCTGAGTGTTGCTGAGACAACCCCCACACAGGCCCACCTGTAGTTTTCCAGACATTTTTTGAAGAGTTTTAGAATATTAGAGTAAGAGGCAAATTACGTTTTCTCAGGCTTATGAGGGTCTGGGCTATTTTTTTTTTCCCCCATGTATAGAGTTTGGAATCAACCCTTTAATTTCCCCTATATGGGTCGAATTTTCAACATGCCACTATGTCCACGTTAGAATCGAACTGATTTTGTATCAAGTTATTGTCTATGAAAACCTGGAAGATGGTGAATGAGGGAAAGTGCCCAAAACATGTAAACAAGGAAAAGGGAACTAGAGATGAGGGGAATGCTTTAAAAACTGGTGCAGATGGAAAAGCTGTACCATCAGCTATGATAATTTATTCACATATAATGAGAAACGAATGCTGAGGGAGCTGAGCCACAGGTGAGGTTCAATCTCTTTCTGTAATGTAACAGCAAACAATAGTGTCATGCAACTAGAGAATTTAAAATACCAAAGTCAAATGTTAGGCAAAAGGAAATGGAAAACTTCAATTTTATGAATGACATAAAATGAAAATTAAAGACCTTAAGAGCCTTAATGCACATGTCTACACTTCGTATTGTAAAAAGAGAGGGAAAGGTAGCAGTTATGACCTATTCCTAGGAATTACTCCTAAGAAATAATATGCTGATTTTTCTCCATGGGTACTGCTGGTATATTCTTTCAAACAAATGATTTGCATTTGTAAAACAATAAAGAGACAAACTTATGTAATTTGGTGTATAGGAAGGATCAGGATTTTATCAAATAGAAAATTTGAAGTCATTCTAATCTCTAAAAGGGAGGTTATTTCATCTTAGGTACAAAGGATGCATGGAAAGGACTGGAATTAATTCATAAAACAGTGAAAGGAAATCAGAGCTTGGTTATAATCAAGATCTGCACTCAAGATCTGCAAAGTGCTAACAATGTTTTGTTTTATTAGATTAGCTTCTATCTTTCAATGGCCAATTTTTTGTTTTAGAAAGTCTTTTACTGGACCCTGGATATTGGTACATAGTCTGTTTCATCGTCAGTAAACTAAAGTTTTTTATATTAACAGAAATTAAGGTTTTTTTGTTTTTTGTTTTTTGTTTTTTAAAGTAAACTGGGCTAAAACAATTCCTTTTGGTAGGTTTTATACAATGGGTAAATTAATTTCTGGAAAGATGTTTTGAAAAGGACGTAGGGATTAGAAGGCACAGCAATGATAATGTAAAAATTTAGATCATATTAGAATTGTTTCTAAATGTTCAAACTAATTGCTTTCACTAGTCATGCTGAACTGTTGCAGGTTTCACTTCCCACCAGGACAGCTGTGCCTTTTAAAGTATAAATAGTCATTTGTAATAACTAGTCTAAGAAGAAAGTGGCTTCAGCTGGAAGAACTTACCAACAGAAACACTCTTGAGCTTATAGAAATAACTTTGGTAAATGGCCTCTCTTAAAAAGGCTGCTGAAAGCTCTAAAGTAGAAGGATACAACATATGGTTTCAGACTGTACACTTTGCTGCTACAAACTACATCTTGATGGGATTAAGATGCTACATTGATTCTTGGGTTTATTGCACCAATAATCCATCTCTGACCTACCTGTGGCTACATCTGAAACAAGGTAAACTCCAAGAAGAAATGAAAACAGTGGGTTCCTAAAGCACTCTTTCCAACAGGCAATCCTCTTTCATGTTTTATGTCAAACAGTAACTGCTACAGCCACCAGAGCTGAAGATGAATCTTTGGTGGCTTTCTTCACTTCACCTTGTGTAAAAAGCAAACTCCGATCTGGAATCCAAAGTCCTTGTTCTGTCTTCTCAGAATGGCAAATTATGCTTTCTCCAGTTTGGAGTGCTCATGCTTAAACTTCGACATGGTTTCCTACTGGAATGTGATATGTACATTGTTTACCTCCCTGCTCCAAAGTCACTAGTTCTTCTTCTGCCCAAACAGCACAAGGCAATCTGTAGCAACAGCTTAGTGTTTCGTGTAGTGCTTATGTTTCCTTCTACCAAAAAGGTCACTCTCTCTGTTGATTCATGGGTAACAAAAGGCCTAAAGTGTTCATGACAGTCACAAATGCCATTATGTCAAGTAAACCTAAGGCTTCCAATGAAGCATCCGCTTGAAAACAAAAACACAAAAAGGTGGAATGACTGTTTGTTTGCTCTTCTTATGCTTTTGACGTCACAGAGAGCTTATTCCTTTCTCCTTCAGTTGAGAATTTGATTTTTTTCTTCTGAGGAAGAACTGTCCTGAGCTTTAGCTTATAAAAGTATTTGAGCCACATAAGGAGAATGTGTACTGGCAATAGCAGTCAACAGAGGCAGGTCATTGGATTCAATCCTAAATATTGGAAAAAAAAATATTACTTTTACATAGCATGATTTTATAGGAAAGCATTATTTATAGGGACCAAGCTTACTAGATCATTTAAAACTAATGGAAAAATAAAATAGATGGAAAGATAATTAACTTATTTTTTTTTAATACGATCTTCCAGTGGACATGACCAAGGAGGCAAAGGGTACGCTGTGCCTATGTGTGGACGTCAAGCTGGGGCCACCTGACTTTACGTCTATAACTTTTCTGTGTTCCCTGTAGAACGCCATTATGTCATACTTTAAGGTTTTCTCCATTATCTCTTCATTCCTCCAGTCAACACTCTTGAATGCACAGTGATTTGGCATCTAGGTTCAAATTAGTCTTAGGAAAATGATGATGGTAGTAATTTCTTCAAAAACCCTGGGGATCTGTTCAACAGGGCATACAACTTGGGGCCTCACTAACCACTTGAGCCACAATACTTTGAGAGCAAAGTGACACTAAAAGATAGTGAATTAAGAGACATCACAGTTTCAAATAGACAAAGCTTTCGCTGCCCCTGTTAAAGCAGAGAGGGATACAGTATGGTCACAGGCTAAATGATGCCAGATATCATGAAAAAAAAAAACTGGACTGTTTCAGTCTATGTAATTCAAAATAATTCTTTTCCTTGCATTCCCCAAACTAAATTAAAAAATGGTAAAAATAATAAAAATAAATGGTAGCTAGCACTACTTCATGGAGTTCTCTATTCCTTCTCCAGTAATGCTAACCTGCAGCTCTAGCATCAGAGCGGACAAGAAGTTCTCTGGTGCTTTTAGTGCTGCTGGACCTAACCATGGGAGAAAGCGGGTAAAGTGAGGATGAGCATGATTCCACTAATAATGGACTAAGAGGATCTAGAGATGTGTGCTAAGGGGAAATAAATTCTTATGATCCTTCTAATAGTGTTGATGATGGACACCTGTCAGAGTCAGGGAGGCAAGATTAAAGTAAGAAAAATAAAATCTAAGAAAATAGAGCTATGTTGCAAGTTAACTGCAAAAGCAAACACCTAAAAAGGGGATTAAATGTTTTTAAAAATTAAGAAAAACACAAGAAATGCTAAAAGCTAAACTATACATCAGTCATATTCCGGGTGTGAAAGATGAATTCTGACGAGAATGCAAAGGCCTGAGTCTTAAAAATAATACCTTGATTAGCAGGCTTAATAGAGAATTTAAAGGTCAACATTACAAACCATATTTTCTTGTCCCAAGTTAGGGGAATCATGATCATGGATAAAGGGGGCAATTCCCCATATATATAATGTCTTATCATTTTTCTACTGAAAAATTAAGCAGAGAGGTAAAACAAAAGCCAGAACTTCTTCCCCTGGAGAAGTTATGGTAAATATCCTCTAGAAGATGATATACATTATTAGTAACAGAAGCAAGTCTCCTTTTTGGGGGGCTTATAATAAAAGAAAAAGTACCTTTCTGTCACCCCACAGATGCTGCAGGCGGGTGCCTCAGTGTCCAAGAGAAGGGCCTTTCCAGCCACCAGGTGGGAAGTGCCTACCAACTCCTCCTCAGGGAAGTGAAAGGTAAATACAAGCTGCTGCTCTGTGTCTGACAGCCTGTGACTTGGGCCTTTTAAAATATTAATACTAGAAATGGGCAGACAGCGTGAGATTAAATTTTTTCCTTTCAAGCATAAAATAACCCAGGGAGAAGAGTAACAAAGTACCACTAGCCTAAAGTTCTGCGATTGCTTCTAGGTGTGAACTCTGGTATCAGATACAAGGAACACGCTATTTATTGGGGAGCTGCAGAGGCACACAGCTGATGGACCCCAAATACTTTGGTGGGTTCGCCAGGGCCTGCATGTTTAGGGTGGCAAGGCTAAATGGGTCAGTGGGTACAATACTGGGAAGAGCCCGTCACAGGGAGAAGTGGTGGCACGTCACAGAACTCACCCCAGTACAACACCTAATTCTTTCACATGGACTCGTGTGTGTCCCCGAAGATATTCAGACAGCATTTTACTTTTAAGGTACATCTCCTGCAGTCTGTCTTCAAGATGCATGATGCACTGCAAAGCCAATAACATTCACAATGAAGCCTAGAATTCGAACCTTTGCCAGTATTTTAAGAGTCAGAATCTTTCTCTTAAATCATTTCTAAGTACACAGCTATAATCTCATCCCTTTCAAATACATTTAAAAAACAAGCCAATTTTAATATATATAATAGATATATTAGATAATAGATTTTTGTAAAACAAAGTTTACTTTTTTAATGACTATTAAGATTTTCATATATATCATTCTAGTCTTTTAAAAACATTTTTTACACAGTTGAAATCATTCCATAAGTACAATTATTCCCTATAACCCTTTCTGGAGTTAAGAATTCTTTATTGATATAATTTTTATGGCTAAATAATTCCTGAGAATGTGAATGTACAATTATTTAAACACATGGCAATTTGCATTTTTCTTATACATGATTTAGTAAAGAATACCTTTGTTGTTTTTTTCTTATATCTCAGATTATTTTGGCCTATTACATTCCTAAAAATAGAATAACTAGAACAGGTCATTTTTGAACATCTTTTTTTTTTTTTTTTTTTTTTTTTTTTTTTTTTGCTTTCAAGAGCATATTTTAACTAAGTCTTTAATAACAATAAAGAAAAGGCAATTATTTTCAGGACACCTTTACCCTTGGAATTGTGTTCAGCTTCATTTTTTAGAGAATAGCAACCATCTGTGTCTTTCACTAGAGGCAAATGCTTTCGCATTTGGCAGGCAGAGCTACCCGAGCATCTTTAGTAAGACACCTGACGGCTTTGGCAAGGGTAATTTCATCATAATCTTCTTCTAGACCATTAGGCCTGTTATTTTCAAGGTAAAAAGATTAACAGATGCATTTGAAAATGTTGATCTTGACCATCTGGGTGGCTCAGTGACATGGGAAAAGTATCTACCAGAGATACAATCTTTTCAGTTTCTCGTTGGTTTAAAATCTTAAATGCATTGTGTCGAGTGGATGAAACACAACTGCTAAGTGACAATGAGAAATAATCAAAGCAAGGAGGATTTCACCAATTCTCATGGAAATGTACCCCACCCCCAGTAAACAAAGTAGTAAAAGGATCTCTTATTAAGTTTCAGTTCCTTCTGGAGTGAAATACAAAGTTTTTAATAAGAATGTTAAATATTAACAAGAACATTCATTTTAAATTGAATCAAAGGATGTTTTGAAATAGTTAACTTACAGTGTTTTCACAGTCTGTGTGAAAATGGTATGATGCAATGTGGAAATAAAGAGAACTCTGGTCTGTATGGAATGTATGCTGAATGTGAAATCAACACAGTTAGAAAAATTTTTTAAAAACTTGATTATCAAATAGAACTGTTGGGTTTTTTTTCCTCCTCTTTCTGGGATTTTATTCCTAAGATGGATTTCTTCAATTTTTAACTTCTAAAATTTTAACCACTTCGGTACGGCACTCACAGTCCGCACGATAGTTTGTGCTGTGCATTGACGACGAATCCGTTTTGCTCTTGTGTGATGAGGGAAGCTTTAAAGCACTGAAAGCTTGTTTTACTTTACAGGCAGCTTTACTTGTAATGTAAATCAGAATAGGTAACATATACATATATGTTTTCATTTTGTTATTTTTAAATGTTCATAATTTTATTTTGATAAATAAAAAATAAGAAAAGTCATATCACGGCTGTCGGCTAAAGTCGACGCTCGGCTGTGCGCCTTCATATTACGGCTGTCGGCTAAAGTCGCTGTGCGCGTTCATCTGTGGCTGTCGACTATAGTCGACGCTGGTACCGAAGTGGTTAAATAACTGCTTTCTCCTTTTGCACTGAAGGTTCTAATAGCCATTTAATCATGTTTCATTCAAGTGATGTTAAAGGAGAATTTTGAACTACAGATAAAATTTTCCTTGATCTTGGTTTTGTCATGTTAAATATGTCATTTATATTTTAAGTGGTTAAACATATTTCCACCCAAATGAAGTAAAAAGAATTAGCTACAGTAATGTATTGCTTTGATAACTAAGATGTCAAATGTAAAAAGAGCTATATATTATAGAATGAAATATAAAAGTTTGATAAATAATTACAGCAGTAAAAAACTATGAAGTCTAATATATCTTTCTTCCCTTACAGGAAAAAGCCTCTGAATCAGCATAACCAAACCAGCATCTAGAAAGAAAAACTGCCTACAAATGTAGAACAAAAAATGAGATCATCATAACATATAAATACTTGTCGTATTACCCCTGGGATAGACGTCCTGCAAGAGTATGCTTCCGTTTAAAGACCAAATAAAGGTGTTAGTAAAAAGGTGTTGTCAGTCTTTACAACCATTAATACAGTTTCATGAAACTAATTGTTAGCGACCATCATACTGATAGTAGCTGTCTACTGAGTGCTTATACCCTCTAACACTATTCCAAGTGCTTTACATTAATTCTCTAATTTTCACAACCATATGAGATGGGTTCCATTATTTCCCCAGCTTTGTAGGTAAGGAAATTAAGGCTTTGAGAGGTCACACAGTAAGTAGCAGAACTTGGATTTCATTCTAGGCTATTGGACTCTAAAGGCCATGGTCTGGCCACTAACATACACTGGTTTTTAAAGTATCTTATATTGGCATGGTGTTTTGGCAGTTTAAAAAGCAGTATTGTATCCCTAATTTCCAGAAGATTCTCACAGCACACTTGGCGAATATGCACTATCTTCATTTTACAAATGAGAAAGCTGAGCTTCAGAGACACTCAGGATTGTCCACTGCCACATAATCAATGGCAAAGCCTAGATGTTAGCCCAGCTATGTTCAGTGGTCTTCCTGCCACACCATGCTGTCACTCCTTTGACGACAACCAGACAGTATTTCAGAGCACCTTCTTCAAAAAGCCAGAAAAGCTATGACTTTTTCTGAGGAATGTGGTGCAAGTGTAGATTTGGTTATAAGAACCCAAGGAAAGTGAACACTCCGTTAGCAATTAGTAGAGGTGATTAAACATTTAGCTTCCTACCTGGTTGTTAGGCAGGTCTATATCGTTTTTGGGTTTGGGGCTATGCTGTGGAGAGCGGCACTGTGTAGAAGGGAGGGAGCGGCAGAGAAGCAGACTCTTCCATTCCCGCATGCAGCCCCCAGGATCGGCTCACCTAAGCCCTTCCTGGCCATGAACCCGGCAGCTTCACTTTTTTTTCTTTCTAGTGGTCATCATCACCAGAAAAGCAGCTTCTCCTCTTTAGAAATCTTCCTCCCTCCCTTTCTATGTATATCTCTCTATGTATATCTTCTCTTTCTCTCAGTTTCTCCATATACACACAGATATTGAAAGGAATTTGCTGTGTATGCTAATTCCAGTGACTAAGAGAGAGCTGCTGCTAATTTTCTAGGAGTTTACAGGCTCCATTTGTTGTTTGTATCTAAAATGATGTTATGAAAGTGATTCTAAAATCCTCTTTGAAAAGCAGCAACTGATACCATCTTACATGTGTATAGTACTTTGAAATTAAGTGTTTACACCAATAATATTCTATTTTATCCTCAACACCTTTGTGAAGATAGCCACTGAACAAAAGGAGCCACAATCCCTGCTTAATACTGATCTAATGAAAGGAGAACTAATGAGTTCTCCAAAGGAGGATTTAAAATTTCCCTTTATGCTTGATCTTTCCCTCTTATACCTTATTTCCTTTACCACATACCTTGGTTCCTTGTTCAAAAGAATTTCAGTGCCACTCTTATTTCATGGAAGGGCTATTGTTACTGAAATCTATCCTGTTTGCTGGTTTTATGTTGCATGTTCTATTTTTACTTATGCTAACCTCCAATTATATTAAAAACGCTTTTCAATTTGCGATTTTATAATCAAAATGTGTTAAAAGTACTTTTAAGCTATATTTCTCTGGTGAGAGAAGAACAAATACTTACAAAATCTGCAGGGAGGTGAAGTTTGTAAAGCTGTAAAATGGACTGGAGTAAACTGGACACCTGACTGGACACCAAGACGTCCTGGCCCAGTTTCATGGTGTCCATCACTTTCCTCTGACTCGTGGCCACCTGGACACTCCACTTATCCGTGTCTGCGATGATACAGACGGCTTCAGCTATCGGCTCATCAAGCACTGGGTGCTGCAAGAGAAACACAGAAGGTCACCTTTCCGCAACACCGCGTGACAGTGCCCTGAGTGTTCTTGTTTTGAACGAGACTGACAGTTTAGAGGTAGATGGTGGGAACTACAGAATTTGGAGCTTTATGGGGACTCAAATAGTATCACTGATTATTATTTAATTTGGTAAAGATGCATTTCATTTTTTTTCTTACGCCAAGAAGGCAGACTACAAATAAAAATGTTCATTGAAAGCGAAAAGATGTATGTCCTCCCAACATTCCAGGTTATTAAAATTTATGTCTTTTTGAAAGACTGCACTCTCCTTTGAAAATGGGAAAACCGCAATAAGGTGTAGGATTCCTCCATTTCTCCAATAACAAGGTTAAGCAGGGTAACAGTATTTCCTTAAAGTTAGCTTTAATCATTAAGCAAAATTTCTTTAGTAACTATGTGTGCTACATACATAACACCTCTAACCAAAATCAGACTAAGGGATGAATTTGTTTATCCAGATGAGTCCAAAAGGTCAAAGTTTGGCTAATATACTTAAAATGTAAAATTCTTGATAACAGCATTTATGGATAGAACTGATTAGCAGCTAATAAATTGTGCCACAGGGTAAACAGGCAAACACTGAAGCAGTCAAGGAAAAGGGACTTTTAAAAAGTCTAATTTCTCAAAACTGACCAAAGCCTAACTGCTTCACCACCAGCACCTTCCGGAACACAGACTTGGTAACCCTGTGAGTGTGCAAGTCAACGTCACAACAGCACGGCCCTTCCAGGCCCCAAGCTAAGGGAGCGAGAGAAGAGAGGGGTGAGGTAACAGAAACACAGACAGATGTCACAGCCAGTGCCCATGAGCACGTGTTCCCAACCCTCATCTGCCAAAGGAAAATGTGTATTGGCTGCTTCTGTCTCTCGATCCCTTCCACTACCCCGTGGTGGCCATTTGTCGCTTTGGGCGGTTTAGCATGACTTCATCCCACTAAGTTCATCATTTACCTCTGAAGAATGACCTTTCTTAGATAAGGCCTGCTGGGACTGTAATCAGGGCGCCACCTCCCTCCGGCAAGGTATGGTCACATGACCTGAGCTGCAGGTTAGAGGTCGTCCTCTGTGAGCACCAATGGCTGGCATGACCCTGTTCCTGCCCAGATAGCATCAGTCCAAACTCACGCAGGCAGACTGTGGTTCCTGGACCTCCAGAGTTGTCTTGTTTCCTATCTAAGCCAAGCCTAGTTCTTTGGTCTCCTCATCAATTCTAATAATCCTTCCAATTCTGATAATCCTCTAATTCTAATATCCTTCCAATAAGGTCCCTTCTGTTTAAGTTAACAAAAGTTAGTTTCTACTAATTGGAACAAAGAACCCACATACATACCCTTGCTATTGGACAATGGTTACCTGTGATTTTTAAGACTTAACACATGTAGTGGGAAGACTGCAAATGGAAATCAAAGATGTATGCTGTCATACTGTCATTTGAACAGGTGATTTGACTCCCTAGTCCTGGACTTTGTTGTTAGAAGGGGAGTCTACGCAGCCTTGTATTCCTTCTCAGAAATGGGGAAGATGCGACTGGTGGGCTGAATGAAGTGACTGTGTTGGGACCAACATTTTTCCTATACTATATCCAAGGGGGAAACTTTCAGGGATTATATTTTTCCCATTGAAAGGACCAACAATCAGGCAAAGTCTAATGTCCAACATTTATTTAAGCACATGTTCAAATAATCTTAAACACGAGAAATAAAGAATTTGACAAAGCATACTTCTGAATTAATAAAGCCCAGTTTTCCACGACAGTTCTCCTTTTGTAGACTTGTTAACCGAACAGCACAAAGGTTTTCTCGCACACGTAATGACCCCACTACCACTCTCAGCCAAAGGTTTTCAGGACCCGTCACTCCTACACTTCTCACACGCATGTCTACACTCTCCAGAACAGACAGCTGAAGACGTGCAGCCCCAGTGACTTCCCTCTGCAAGCCTTTGCTTATCACTGAGTCATAAATTTATGGCAAGATGACAATGACCTGCCATCAATGTGCCTAGTCCTTATGAACAAAGAAAATGGAAATTTGGCAACTTAAAAGATTTGTAATTTGAGCTCAAATCCCTTCACTGCTTTGCATTTGCCAGAATGTGCCGGTAACACCACAGAATCAATCTATACTCTGGACCTTTCCTTCATTACTGACCATATGCTAACATACATACGATGAGCTGAATGTATGCCAATCACCTTTCACCATGAAATCTAGCTTTTTTTAGGGGGGATTATCTGTGATTTGCGGCAGATAGTTTGAGCTCTAGGTTCAAATTGAACTCAGTCTTCTACATGATCTCCCCACTGCAGTGGTAGGGAAGGGAAGAGTGTGTCAATCCTACTGTCCAGTATACCATAGACTATGAATTATATGGTACTACCACCACTACAAAAAGCTTCGTTGTAAGAAACAAAATGCTGAAATAAGGGCAATGAGGCTTACTAGGGAGGTGATGGAAGATTCTTTAAGCCCGGGTCACATCAGATGTGTAGATCTAGATAAGGTAAGCAAAGGGCAGAGAAGCTGGCTCAATTATTTTAAAAGCAACTAAAATAGGCAACAGAAATGTAAAAAAAAAAAAAATCTGAGGCAGAGACTTTAAGAGACTAAAGACTAAGAGGTCTAAGGGTTGAGACAAACTGATAGGAATTTTCAAGCCCATTCCTTGAAGATGGGGGCTGCCTTTTCCCCCTATATCCTTAGCCTGTGGCACAGGAGGTGGCATTTGAAAAATGTTAATTACTAACTAAACTGAAACAGGTTAAGCACAAGCACATGACAGAGCTGATGAGCATCTTGCATTCCCCGTGTAGCATGAGATTGCCGGCTTTTATGTCTGCAGCCTACCGCAACAGAAAAGAACCCGCTGAATATTTTCAGAAGAGTACCTTAGAAAAATACGCAAAGAATTACACATCTTCAGACTACTAAATACCTGATACACAATTTCCTGAATACATCATGGGGCAATCCAATTGCCTCCATCTAACTAGATCATTTAGTAGCTAGCTACTTATTTGCTGAAGAACAAACAACTTTTAAAGGAAGAAAAATAGAGAGAAATCTAAATGGTCAAGAAAACGAATACTGGAGAGAGATGAAAAAAATCATCAGCAACTACTCTAGTTACCAATTCAAAGAGCGCCAGGGCCACTGGCTGGCCATCCCTGACCAGGCCTGAACTTGCATAGGGACAGAGAGTTAAAGTGTATGTTCCAGTGAGTCTAGAGATTTTTGATAATCATTCCAAAAGAAACTCAACCCCATTAGAGAGAGGGTAGCTTAAACATATTATGATTTGGCTTATCAGTCAATCTCTAAGCTTTCAGAATTTAAAGAAATCTAAGATCCAGAAAACCATGTGTGGATTTGTCACAGAAATGCACACCCAAGTTGGGCATGGTAGTGTGTGCCATAGTCTCAGCTACTACTTGGGAGGCTGAGGTGGGAGGATTGCTGGAGCCCAGGAGTTTGAGGTTGCAGTGAGCTATGATGACGTCACTGCACTCTACTCAGGATGACAGAGTGAGACCCTGTCTCAAAAAAAAAAACAAAAAAGAAAAGAAAGAAAGAAATACACATGCCCACATACCCTATGCTTGGTATTTAAAATTCCTCTTAGGGAAGGCTCTATTTAAGACATACATATTATAGAACCACAATAGACAAATGAAATACTGAATTATATGTATGCTTCTTTTTAATGCTTTTTCTTAGCTGCCATACCTTAATGGTAGAAGGTGGTAAATAGTAAAATCTGTTAAGATGATTTTTTAAGTTCACAATTTTACCAAGTTCATGTGCATATCAGGGTACACGCAAACACACACACACACACAAACATCACTGCAATAACATACAAGTGGCAGTACTTTTAAGAAATTAAGTACTCTAAGAAATGCCATAAAATGTAAGACCAAATGATTTAAAAACCTACGAAAAGCCTGATCCATCCATCAGCTATTCTTAGGGCTTGGAGGTTGGGCGGGGGGGACTGAAGAAAAGGAATTGGAAAGTGGGGCGTTGTTGCACCCCAGCACTGACACAGGAACCAACGTGAGCCTCACTTTGGCCTCCTCTACACCTTGAGGAAAAGGGAGATACAACATGGATAACTGTCAGCTTTGTAAGATTACTTAGTAAAATTCCTCTTCTTAATGTTGAAACTTTTTCTTACAAAGAGCTTTGTTATTTTGGGTATGTATCACTAGAAAAACACACCAAGAAGCCCACACTGTATATTTACCCTTTTAAAAGATCTTCTCCAAACCAGTATTGTCTCACATTAATCAAGTCCTCTGATGATGGAGTTCTGAATGAAAATCTGAGGGAAACACTAATATTAAAAAGTCATTTCCACTTAGAATATGTTTGTTCTATCCCTCTTTTTCCCCTTGAGACAGGGTCTCACTAGGTTTTCCAGGCTGGTCTCAAACGATCCTCCCGCCTCAGCCTCCTGAGTGACTTAGGATTATAGGTGTGAGTCATCATGCCTGACTTAAAATGCTTGTTTAAGAAACTTTATGAAACTTACAGATGCTGACATACAATAATTTTCCTTCTCTTTTTCAAGCTAAGCAGAATCAATTTCAAAATAAGTTTCTTGCTCAAAGAACTTTTCAAATTCTCATACCAGAATGAATCTGCAACACGTTCCTACTTTCTCCATAACCTGAAATAGGCGCTGCCCTATTGCTGCCCTCCCGAGTGCCCACATGCACTGAGCACACCACTGCAAGCAGGTGGTGATGTGGCGCCTTCCTGCCACCCACCCTAGACCACTGGCACCAGCGTCTGCGCCTCCAAAGGAAACGTCATTGGGCAACTCAGAAACTTCTGACAGCGCCTGGACTCAGTGAGGAGCTGCAGACGGTTGTAAAGACGGATGGTAATGGAAGGTCACTATCGCTTTTCCCTTGCTCTGCTCATATGAGAAGTTAGAAACAATCATTTAGGCAGTTCTACCTTGTCAACATCTCATTTACCCAAACTACTTTCCTGTGAAGATTTCTCAAGATATTAATAAATTAACAAATGAAATGCTGTTTTATAGATCTTTAGTGGTTTCTCAAATTATGTTAGCTGTTACAGTTTGTTGAATCAACAGAATAAGCCTGGTTAATTCGTAGCCTCTATGGATTTGTGGGGCTGTTTCCTGGGAGTGTTAAATGTCTAGGGTGTCTCAATTTCAAGGCTCTACGTCAGATCTCTGAGTACACAAAATATGCTGCCTTGATTCACAAACACACGACTTCTGCTTAACTTAAAACCTCCAGGAACAAGAGATGTCTACTAGGTTTGACTAATCAGAAGAGCTGTGGCTCTGATAACTCAACAAAGGCAATGATAAGCCAACAGCAAAGGCTATGAAGTCAGACAGGATTGGGTTTGAATATGACCTCAGTCGCTGACTAGTTGTGGGACCTTAGCAACTCCTTACCTGCACCTCAGTTTCCACATCTGTAAAATGGGATAGTACTTAACTCAGTTTCTGTGAGGTTGAAATGCAGTTTAACGCATAGGTCTTCTGTGAGAAGAATGTGTGTGAAACACGTAGCACAGCACCTAACACACTGAGTACCCAGTCGGGCGGATTTCCCACACTACCCCTCCCTGTACTGACCACGTCCCCTGAAACCTCAAACTCAGAGCTCATAAACAGTGAGGCTGTGGACAGACTGTGGACAACGCTGCCCTAGTTACGCACTTTACCTAAACCCTCAAACTTCCTAAAATGCCACATTATCATTTCCTTTACAACTGAAAGCCCCCCGCTGGCATGTATCGCCCAAACTGTTAAGTTAAAACTGTTCTGCCACACTCACAGCTCCTCGTGGTCTAGACTCATCTCACTTTGTACATGTTTATCTCTCAGTGCTCTCTAAGAAGACCCCTCTCTCTCTCCAGCCCGGGAGGAATCCGGACTCTCACCTCACTTTGTGCCCAGAATGTCTTCCCTGCCACCTGCTAAAAATGTGACCATCAAGGACCCAGGTGTGGTCCTGTCCCCGCCATGCAGCCTCCCCACACCCACTGCTCTTTGACCTCTGACAGCACTTACAGTCTACGCCACTCATTCTGGCATTTCATCACCCGCCGTCTGAATGTGTCCTGGACTTCACATCTGTCTACTCAGTGATTTTATAAGTAACTCATTGAGGTAAATCATATTTATTTTTCTTCTGCAGCCTCTGAAATGAGCATAACAAAGTGCTGGGCATGTGCAAAATAGCTCATACATTCTAGCTGTGGTGAGCAATTTATTTTTGGATTCAACCTAGTTCCTAGTAAGTCACCTGCACAATTGTTAATATATTTCTTTCTTTTCCATGCGCCACATTGAAATGACTAGCATTTCATGTGATTATCTATTTTTAACTTGATGCAGAGTAAGAAAATGCCATTCTTGCATATATGCTTCCCATGGCCACTTACTAGTTGATCATGTGCTTTTCCTGCAGGGTGGGCAGGAACATACCACTGCTCTACAGATGGGGACACTGAGGTAGAAACATACAAAGAGCTTATTAAGTATCTTGGCATGTCAGAAATAGAGTCTAGGAACTCACTCAGTGAGTCTGCCACGCCCTCTACTATGAAATTCTAAGACCTTGTCAGGGTGGAAATCCTTAGAAGATCAGACTGCAAAACGTGCGAATGATGGTCCCAACTCATTGTGAGCAGGAGAAAACATACCTGCCTCTACTATGCACCCGCTATGGAACTGCCCCGTCTTTAGGCTGCTCATGCCGTCCAACAGATACTCTAAACTGACCCTTTCTCCGTCCTCAAGGATGTCTCAGCCCACATCTATATTGTAGACAGCAGGAGTGTAAGGAGAGTTCTGCACTCAGAACCAGATCTCCAGGCTGCACAACAGTTGTAAGAGCGCACATTTAACTATCCGGGACAAGCCACAGAGCAGCTTCTTTAAAACTCAAAGGGAACAACAGGCGACTTAACGATTCAGGTAATTGGAAGCACTTTCCTATAGGACTGATTTTCTCCGAGATACTCTGCATAATAAAAACCTAAGATTCTCTGGCTTCATTTGAATGCCACTTTGTTAATCATTTCATGTAAGATAACTCTGGTAAATTTTATAATTTTATTAAACTGTACTTGAAGAAGAAGATGCTGCATGACAAAATACCTTTCCACAATGATTTTCGTTATGTGACAGCACCATGACTTAATAACATTAGCCTTTATGTAGCTCCAAGAAGGGCCTTTACTCAGTTGTGAGAGGAACACAGTACTGGTAACTTAGTGCAGTTCACCTTCCCAGAACGTACTCTCAGCTAAAGGTCCTCAGATCCCCATTGTTATTCTTCTGCCTCCTCCTCAAGGAAGACCAACCTACGCGACCATGTCCTCCACAGCCTTGGAATTAAAGATTTAGGCCACGTAAAGTAGTCCTTGGCCAAACCACCTCACTACGATGGCTGAGAGCCACATAAAAGGACTGTGGGTGTGGGTGGAGCACAGACCAGCTTTTGAAAAACTAAAACAAAAACCCCCTTCATTCACAAATCCACCCACAGAAAAGAAACCTGGTTATCACTTACCATTGTTAAACCACTTCTAGTATATAAAGTCATCTAGAAAACTCTTTTACTAAATGCTGAGCATCCAGACATTCCTGACGGCAATTTTACTCAGGGGGAGACAGACAGACCCCCTGTTGGTGGCAAAGCCAGTTCTGCATGTAGGTTAAGAACATGCTCCCTCAACTCCATCAGCCGAGGGGTCTCAGTTCCTGGAAAGAGCCTGGTCACCCCTGCACCTTCCCCACTTCTCATCCCCACTCACCCGCTGCGGCTGACGCCAGCTCAGGGTCCTCACCACAGCCACCCCAGGGCGTCCTCAGCACCCTGGCCTTCCTCTGCTGCACCCTCTACCACACTGTATTTCCTGTTAGATTTCACACTCCCTGAGGACAGGGGCCATGACATCTTCTCTCTGGCTGGTTGTAAGAATGTTCTTTGATGTCTGATTGCTCAGGATGAATCTGTTTATACTTTCCCCACTTGGGAGTCAGTGCGCTTATTTAATCTGAAAAACTCCAGTCATTCTTTCTTTGAATATTGTTTTCCCTCATTTTATCTTCTCTCCTTCTGAATGTGCTTTTCACATTTCAGAAAAATCTCTTCATTCTAGCCTCCATGTCTTTTACTTGCTTTTCCATATTTCTCATGTCTTTCTTCTCAAAGTCTCCATTTCACAAGTTGTAATTCTTTTTAGCTGTATTTAACCTGCTCTGCTCTTTAACCTATCCCTTGAGTTTTAATTTCAATGACGCTGCTTTTCCATTTTAGAAGTTCTTTTTAGCTCTTACGCAAATTCAAATAATCATTTATCACATTATTCTGTCTTTTTTTAAGTTTCCAATCCCTATTTTTATCATTGTAAACATTTTAAACATAGCTACTTAACAGTCACTGCAGACTGGAGGAGTGCTAATTCTCCTGCTCATGTTTGCTTACTCTGCCTCATGATGGCTTCTGGGTTTCTTCAGATATATGGTTTGTAATTTCTGAATGTGGGCCTATCTTGCTGGAGCTATGTTTCATTTTCCTATATGTGTCTCATGAGCTTGTGGCTGTGAAAGTGTCTATAGTAGTGTGCTTCCTTTTGCCAGATCCTAGAGGTTTCAATGCTCCTGGTTTTTTATGTTTATTTGTTAGATAGGGATCTCCAAGTCACTCAGGTAGAATAAATCTGGATCCCAAACCCACAAATTGCACAGGCCTGGGGTTTTGATTTCTCATGGGTGACTTTATTTCCCCCTCACCCAAGTTTCCTACCTGTTTCTTTGCTGCTTCACTGCTTATGGCTGAAGTTTTCTAGTTTCCTTTTCGTGGAAAAATAGCTCTTCGAAGTTCCAGGCTTTAAGTAAAGGGCTCAATTCCAGGTCCCAAGCCTATGTGTATGCAAGACCATAATCTCTCACCCTGGAGTGAATTAAGAACCTCAGCACCAATTCCTGGACCTGTAGGAATTCATTCTTGCTATAGGACCTGAGGACCTGTAGCCAGACTGAAATCCCAGAGGACCACGGTTGCATCAGACCATGCTTACTGTTCTGGTTTTGGTTTCTATTTTCTTTTGGCACAAAAGGATTTCCATTTTTTTCATGTACAGGTATTACAACAACGGAGCTTGGGTCTGGCAGGGGTGGGGAACCTGTGGCCTCAAGGCCACATGCGGCCCTCCAGATCCCTCTGAGTGTACTCCCCTAGACCAATCCAAACTGTAAAATTTGGATTCAATCAAAAGGCCGCACTCAAGGATCCAGAAGGCCACATGTGGCCCCAAGGCTGCAGGTTCCCCACCCTTCTGGGCTGTAAACACAGTACTGCACACAAAAAAGATACTCAGTATTTTTCAGTAGATAAATAAATCTCTAAGGTATGACTCTTGTCTTCCTTCCCAAAAGCATCTCCAGCTTCCCTGCCCTATCACTGGTGACGTGACTCAGCCAGACCACCTGCAGTGCCACCACCAGAGATGTCTAGTATATCAAACATATGTTTAACATATGAAAATACCGGAAGAGGTAACAATTATATATGATCTTATCATAACTCTGTAAGTATTTATCAGAAATTTTATCTCTCAGAAACAAGTTCAATGTCAGTCATTAAAGTCTTAAGAGTTGTAATAAGGTAAAAAAAGAGGAAAAGGAAAATCAACCATTTTGGACCATGAGACACTGCTGAGGGATCCTGGTGGGTACACCAAGGTGGGGGACTTCAGGGACCCTAATGACAGCACGAAGACCTGGGCAGAGGGAAAGAGAAAAGGGCCCAAAGTCTGGAGGGTGCAAAGAAAACACCTGATCTTCTTGTACTTGTGCCTGTGACCACAGGCTCACTGGACAGATGCCCAAATGCAGCCCACAGCCTTGAAGACACAGTGTGCAACCTCTGAACGGCTGCACTGCCAGTCTGGCCACTTGTTGAGGTAAGACACAGTTGGAAGTTGTGGAAAAGTGCCCAAAGTCAAAAAGGGTCATCAGAATAAGGTTACGTGAGGATTTGTGCGACTCCAAAATACAAAATAAAATGAGAGAGGGTTGGTAGCTTTTTGTGCCTGCAAGATATTTGGCACAGAAGTCCAAATGTCTTGCAGGTAGTAAAACAGTTTGGGAAAGAGACATGTAAAAAAGTAAAACAATGCAAGACACATGAAGCCTAAGAGACCTATAATAAACTTTTATTCTCCTTCAGGTAAAGAAAATGAACACAAAGAGGTACAAGCAACATGTCTAAACACATTACTCTTGCCTTTCTTCTTTTTAAAGAAAGACCATCTGTCATTTCTCTTTACTTTTATCATGAAGGGACACACTAACCATCAGTTTTATCTGTAGTGATAAACATACATGAACCTAAACCCAGTTGTACAGGGAACAGTCAACCAACATTACTGAGTGCTTTCTATGTGCCAGGTACCCAGGCGAGGCACTAGGGTATAAAGGAAGAAAAATCCCTGCTTTCTGCTTCAAGGTGCCAGCAGCCTTCCTGGGAGGAATGACATTTGGAACAGAACAGAGGTACAGTGCCTGGGATGGATGGTTTCAGAGAAGAGGCAACATTTGAGCTGGGTCTTCTAAAATGTAGAGAAGTTCGTTCAGCACAGAAGGCATAATCTACACAGGAAGGAAAGCGTGAGAAAAGGCAGACGATTTAAAGAAGGGCAGACAGAGTGACCAGAGCATAAAAGGAGACATTGGAGTGTGTGAGTGTGTATTTGAAGGACATTAAAGCTAAGGATTTTATACTTTACTCTCTTTAAAAATGAGAAACTCTTAAAGCTAAACAGTATATGATCATATTCATGCTTTAGAAAAAGTCCCCTTGTAGCACTACACAAGATGATTGGAAGAGGGAAAACTAGACACAGGGACACTATTAATATTATATTTGGGAATTTTAAGGGGCACTTAAGATTGTAGTCACAGTGAGAAGGGGAGAGAAAATCACAAAGATTTCAAACTGGAGTTAGTGATACCTGGGATCAATATTGTTTTTCAAAAAAATTTTTTTTTACCAGTCTATAAGAAGAAATACATTTTAACATTATGACCCGGTGTACATGCTTGTACATGTGTGATGTATATACATAAATGTACATATATATACAATACAAAGATTTTACTAATAATAACCCTAATTACATGTGATGATTTAAGTTCTATATCATTTTTTAAAAACTGGTAATGAAAACCTAGTTACAGGTCAAAACATGTAGCTTAAGAAACCCTCTGTAGGCTGGCGGACATAGGTAGTGTTGCATTCAGGGCTGTAGCCAAGGAAGACAGTTCTAGAGGCCCAAGGCAAGGCCATGTTCATTACCAACACAGGGAAATGAAAGCCACCAGAGGTGTTCTAAAAGAGCAGATTTGTCCTACATAGATGTTTCCTTTGCAGCCTATTGATTTTAAGATTGTTGTTGACCTGAGGCACTTAATGCTATCTGTGTTACTTAAGTAATGATTTACCATTTGATGGGAATTGCTGTTCTTTTGTAGTCTTGCTGGTTGATTACACTGCATGGATTAATTAGGTATTCATGAGCATACATATCTCACAGCCAGGCTTTTAGCAAAGCTCCTTATCTGTGCTACGGATTCCTGCATGATATTTCTGGAGTCAATCTGTTGCTACACTTAAAATTAAATGGAAGAGGCTGCTATATCCAACTGTTAATTCATTTTATATACTATTCTGTAAAATGCCTGAAGCCCTGGAGCAAAGGTTTTTAAAAAACAAGACCATTAAAATGTGATGCTAATTTTGGTCTTGATGACCGTACCCAGCAGAGTTAGAGTTGCCTGGTCTGCTCCAGGCAAAGTGAAAGTGATGCTGTGAGCTCTGAATGAATGTGCGCAAGGATTCTGTTCAGTCATCTCCAACAGGAGTGCCCTGAGACTGAAAAGGCCATTGACTAGTTAGGAGAATTTTAAGTACATTTGCATATAACTTTCTTAACTCTAATAGTCATTTTCATTTTTACTAAAATAATGGTTACTATTCTGTTCTCCCATATTAAAAACATGTTATATTGCTTTATCATTTACAAAGCACTTTCACGTGTATTATTTTTAATAGCTACCATTTATTGGGTATTAGTAATGCCCACCCAATGTTAGTATTGCTGTTAACGGACCAGGCACTGTGCTAAACACTTTATGTGCATTATCTCACAGAATCTTCAAACCAAACCTATGATGTAGGTATTGTTCATTTTCCAAATTAGAAGATTAAAGAAACTTGCCCAAGGCCACAAGGCTCCTAAGGGGTGAGCCATGATTCAAACTCAGGTTTGTCTGTCTTCAGAAGTTAAACTCCTAATCACTGAATTATATTTTGTCTGTTCTTCTAAATACATTTTTTTGAGGCTTAGAGATGCCAGTTGATTTATGTAAGATGATCAGCAAATGAGTGATAATGCCAGGACTCAAACTCAAGCCATCAGTGCTAAGTTGGTGCTCTTCCACCACCTTACACTGCTGCATAATTTAATGACCCCACATTACCCATGTCAGCAGTATTCACAGGCAGACAGGACCCAGAAGAAACAGAGGAGAGGGAAAAGGATACTCCGGAGTCACAGGCACAGAGTGCTGCTGGCACGCCCCCACCCTCCGTTTAAAATCAAAAGGAAAACAGAGGAAAGAATGCACATTTAGATGTGGCAGGAAAAAAAAATGAAACAATATTACTTTACCCTAATTTAAGGCAGCTGTATAACCTCTATGTTAGGAGACAGAGTTCAAATGACAGAAAAGAGGTAGTATATGGACTAAACAAGAACATGTGTTTAAATATTTAAAGAACTTCTGAATCTTAACATGTGCAAGTCAATAATAAAAATGAAAATAGATGAAATAAAGTTAATATTCTTTCTTTCACAGGAGACTAGGATAAGGAAAAGTACAAAAAGAAATTCTTCTTAGAATTGGAAGCTCTAGAAAGCAATTCCTCAATGAGAGAAAAACTCCAAACTAGTCCACTGCGGTTATAAAAAATGCACATATACAGCCAGGTGCAGTGGCGCATGCCTCTAGTCCCAGCTACTAGGGAGGCTGAGATGAGAGTATCACTTGAGGCCAGGAGTTCAAGTCCAGCCTGGACAACACAGTGAGATCCCACCTCTTAAAAAAAATAGTGTACATGTACATAAGACAGATTTTACAATCCGAATCATGCACAGGTCTAGAAAATAGATCAATAATCTAAATCAATTGCTTTTAAAGAGTTGTTAAAAATCTTTCTCTAAAAAGAATTATGAATATCAAAGTCCAATGAAGTCTAGCATGAACACTGAAAATTATTAATGTTCAAAAAATAGGTTTTGATTGATAAAGCAATTTATTTCAATTTTCTCTTTCTCAATAAGCCATTATTATAGCTCTAGCTCTGGTCATATACTTGTTCTTGGATCTTTGTTTCTTTTTTTGGCAACATACTCAAGAATTCAAATAATCACTGGGCTGTATGGAGCAGTAAATTCAATATAACATTTAATAAAATGCTCAACTTATTTTTCAACAAATATTTGTAAATAGATATTGAAAGTAAGGCTGTTTAAAAACAGACAGACAAAAAACACTGCCATAGACCAGAGTGCCAGTCTGAGAGGCAGTTTAAATGGGACACTACTTCAAAAGCAAAATTCATTATGATGAATGTGTCAAGTGAAATTAGAAATCCACTAATGCTAATTGGATATATTCTGAATGTATTAAACTTCTGAAGATATTTTTATGAACCGTTTGCAATTTCCTATTAACAGCCACAAATGGCTGCACTTTGGATATACCCGCAATTTGACACAATATAGGTTATTATGCTTAATAACTTTCGATCTCTCAGGGTGATTACATAGTTTAAAAAAATGAAAAAAGCTACGGTGTGAAAACACTACTTCTGAAAGGAAGGGAAAATGAAATATTAAAAAGCTTGAAGAGTAATGACAGAGTAAATTTGGTTATGTTTTTTCAAATATAAGAATTATAGAGCCAAATGGTCACCATGAAAATCTAATATATAAAAATTAGACCTTGCCAGCCTATGGGAAACATAAAAATTTCAAGAATGGTTTTACAGATAAGTTCAAAGAGGGTTTATCAATCAATGGACTATATTTCCATAGTGGTCAGTGAGTGAATATAGGGCATTAGGACAAAATCCCCCAGCTGCTAAGATTGATGTCACTGAGGACAATCCATTAGTTCACATGCAGTCTCTTGGTGCCTCTGTCAGAAGCAGAACACTGGGCTTCGTGGAAGAAAGGTCCAGTGAACACCAATGTTCTTAGTAGCAAAATGACAGCAGAGCAGAAAGAAAAAACCCAGCAGGTTTTGCATATGTGGTTTATATAAACATAAGGTGCTGACAGAAAAGGAAATGAAGTCCTCTACTTCCCTGCCTAATGCTACAGCCAGCTACTAGACATATATAGTCTATAAAAGCACAGAGGCATCATACAGTGCTTAGGACAACTCAGAAAGATGACACCATGCAATGATGGCATTGTTCTTATCCTAGGGTCATTGATGTACAGACCTGTGGAATGATAAATGAGTATATAGTGTTCATTATAACTATGAAAACAAATTATATTATGTATAGAGACAAAAGCAACGTCACAGCTTCGCTCCAGAGCTATGCCAGTGAGGGTGGTGGCGGCCCACAGAGCAGGGTGGAGTTAGGAATGTCTGGCCACACTGTTCATCCCTTCACCCTCCCCACTGAGGGGGGTTAGGAGGACACCAGCTTTGCTACTGAGCTTTTCTCCTATTCCACACAAATGTCCTTAGCCTGTTTAGCCTGTGTCTGATGCATGATCAGTCTTCACAGAGGACATGCTCAGGCCAAAGATAACATGCAATCCCTTCTGTTCCACCTAGAAAAAAATACTTGTTTTTCTAGGGTGAGGAGACAGGTAATAAGCCAAACTCCAATTTTCTTAATGTAATAAGGACTTTCTCTACTGCACAAGATACAGTATGTTTCTAATGCAAAACATTTATTTTTGCACATCTGCCCAATAGCAACTCAATTAAAAATAGGCCCATCAGGCTGACACAGTTGCCTTAACTTCTCAGTTCCTGTCACGCTGCAGATAGCAGAAAAGCACTTAACAGCAGCTACAAGGCAATTTTCCAGTAAGTCTTGTTAATCTTTATACAGTCATCCTCATGCAGCCATCAAAGTGAACTTAATGACAAATCAGTTAAAATAAATTACTTTTAGGAACTTGTTTAAGAATCAGATAAAAAGCAAACCATATGTGACATCGCTTTGGTCCTCCCCATAATTGTCACCATCTGTGCTGTTTATTCCATTTGCTGACCTACCTGCCTCCCAACCGCCCCCAGAGCCACGCTTTGCCCTTCTCTGTCCTGTTATGGGCCCCAAGAGGCTGACCCCTATGGACCACAGGACCGTATCTGCATCAGCTGTGACCTTGCTCTCTGGCTTCTAGCTGAGCTCAGCCAATGGGAGGCACCCGAAGAGATGGGAGGATGGGAGGAGAGATGGCAGGAAGTCATCACCCTCCTCACTCTGGCAGCGATGCTGAGAGGCCCTGGGTGCTTCACCAGTCCTTGCTATCTCCATAACCCTGCCCACATCTCTGTAAACAACCCCTTAATCAGTCATCTTCAGTCTAAACACCTCCTTGTTGGCCAAGACCTCAGCTGACACACTGTTAGCAGCCCGAGGCTCCGAGCTGGGATCACTCACATGAACTGTGTGGACCAGGTCGGCCAGCAGGCACTGCTTCAGCTTCTCGTCACTGCCGGTTCCATGAAGCACGAGATCAGGCATGTACGTGGGGCAATAACCTGCCAGGAGTGAGCGGCCAAAGTTTCTTACATTCTGGGTGCTGATGCTCTGAGACCTGAAACAACATTTGGCCTTAAAATACACAGTTGAAAATGTACTTCCTTCTTTCATTATAAATGGAACAAAAGCCCTGATGACAGGTAAATAAAATAGATTCAGGGTGTCCTGTTTTACCAGTCCTCCAGTAAGTGGATCATTGGTGTGGGAACAGGAAGGGGTGGGGAAAGAAAAAGGAGGGTTTTTTTTGTTTTTTTTAAATGGAAGGCCAGAAAAGTAAAGTATTATATTTCCATGGCTGGTTATGAGTTTTTTCTTATACCTCATATCAAACACCCACCAGGCGGTCTGTATCAAAAGAGCGAAGATAGAAAAAACCTGAGGAAGGGCTCTTGCCAAAAGTCTGGCTTTAGGAATTTGACATATCTGCACAGGGTGGTGCCCATGACGGTGCAGAAGAACAGAAGAAATCTCTAATTACTGCTTTCAGTCATCACAGACCAACTAATCAACCTGATGGAGTGTTAAGGAAGAGGTGTTGTTTCCCAACCACCTCATGCTGTTCTGATCGGCAGGAGCGAGGCCACACGGCGAGCGTAATCCACCACCTCCGAAGCCAGGCATCTGCTGCCAGCCATACAACGTCCCTACAGATGACAGAAAATTAAACTCCCTGTTCCCTGCCACCACCTCTACCACATCCCTGAGCTTCTCCAACATGTCATGGTGCTGCAGAGACAACCACTGGCTTTCTTCATCAGTGAGCTCAGTGGCACTAAGCCAGTGATCATCCTTGGACAAAGGACGGGCTGGAAACTGCCCATCCTGATTTGGTAACACTTCTAATACTTTGAGAAAAAAATGCATTGTGTGTTAAGCAACCAACAGAAGCTAAGGTGATCACAGGTGTCAGGCCAGGAAGACAGTATCTGAACCCAGTTCCCTCTGCTTCCTGGCCTGCCAGCATTACCTTGGCAGGGGCAGCTCCACTTCCAAGCACCCTTCGGTCCTGTCATCACTCTGACCTGGATTTGGTGTGGCCGAAGCACATGCTTCGTCGTCACTGTCGCCAAGAGCACTGTCAGAGCTTTCATTCCTGGGAATGTCTCCTTCGATCCTGAAGTCGGCCTTCTTGTCGTCATCCCCACAGGGGACATCTGCAGCAACCAAGAGGCCAGAGTCCTGCTGGACACACCTGTCTGCAACAGGCTCTAACAGAGGTCCTTCCGCAGCCTTCAGATACAAACTGTGCGTTTTCTCCAGCGTCCCCCTTCCGGTTCCTGCTGCGGCGTCGGCAGCTGCACCCGAGTCAGCAGTGTGGCTGAGTTGCCTGGCAGCATCTGTCATGGTGTCGGTTCTGATGCCTCTGTCCTCAGCAAAACCCCTGTCAGACTCACCTTCATCCCCCTCGGAAGACTGATTCTGAGGACAGCAGACATTCTTTTGAAAGCCAGGTTTGAAGAAGCACCTAGAAACCTGCGGGTCCTGAGCCACGTCAGTGGCTGCCCTGGGCTCGGCCAAGGGACCGGCTGACTCTGGACATTGTCTGCAGGCCCTTAGCCGCTCCTCCATTTTTTTTGTGCGGCTTTCAAAGTCAGACTCTGGAGATGCGGAGCTTCCAATTTGGAAAGTGACCTTTTCTAAAGGAGGCTTCTCACGGAAATGTCTGTCGGGGCAAGGCCAGGCCGCTGACCGGTCTGGTAGTTTCCTGGGCATCTCCCCTTTCAACTGCTCACTGGCAGTTTGTTGGTGGATCTTCATTCCTGTCCCCAGACCATCGCAGCTGGAAAATCTTGAACAGTCATCTTGTGGTGCCTCTTTTATACTTTCTTCATCCCCACAAAACGTGCCCTGAAGTTTCCAAGAACTGTCTAATGCTGCCTCTTGAAATCCCATGCTATAAGCCTCAGAGCTCTGCTCTGACCTCTTGTTTACTTCTTTGTCAGGTTTGGGACCCAGGTCTCTGATGTCAGTGCCCTCCGGGGTCTCAGGTACCCCTGCATGCTGGGGGTTCTTTCTCTCGGCAGTTGTTAGCGGTAGGATAGGGGGTACGAGAGCAGGCTCATTTCTCACCGTAACTACCACATACTCAGACTCCTCCACTTCTCCTTTCTCCAAGGCTGTTACAATCTTGCTCCCATTTAAAACTTGGTCACCTTCACTGTGATTCCCACTCCAGGTCAGCTGGTTCTCTTGCAGCTCAGAGCAACGGAGAAAGTATGTGAGGACATAAAGTATGCGCTGGACCAAATCCTTCTGCTTCCCTACCACCACGGTGCGAGTCAGTCTCACTGGAGAGCCTATGGCTCCGTAAAGATCACCTAGAGAGCAAAAGTGGACATAAGACAAAGTCCTCTGGGGTTAGCATGTCACAGATATGCCATCCTTTACAAGAGCAAAACAGATCAGACACCCGATGTCTAATTTCTAGTGATGACCATGTTTTAGTTTTGCCTGTAATGGAGAGTCAGCCTGGAAAGCCCTGGCACAGGCTGCAGCTCACCTCCCTTGGTGCACAGAGCTGGGCTATTGTGGACACCGCGCTTGTCGGGTCTTCCCATGTAGCACTGAGCCAGAGGCTGGCCCAAGCAAGGCTAAAGCCAGAGCTCCGCATGTGGCCAGATCCAATGCTGAATCTCTGAAAGTGGAAGAATTTGTTTGAACCCCAGGACAATGGGCCTGGGGATGAAATCCAAATTCAAGGATTTCTGAACAGAAGTGCAGTGAATAAATTCAAAATACTTCATGAGGTGGTCTGCTTAGATTTCTCTCAATACACATACACACATTGGGTAGAATCAGTTTGACTAACAAGAAGAAAATCACTTAGTCATGATTAATGAGTCTGAAGGTTTTATTTTATTTCACATAAAAGTTCTGCCGGAAAAAAGTATGTCCCATTAGTTATACCCTGACAAGTTGATTAAAAATTGGCTAATGCACCACAGGTCTACCTCCCGCTTAAGGACGGAAAAATAAGGGCAAGTGTGTCATCTAGCCACCCAGCAGTTAGGAGTTTCTCTTCAAAAATATTTCAGTTAACTATTAAAACTATTGCATTTGATAACTTAATTATTACATTGGATAATAAGTTACATATTTGATACTTTGTTGGTAATAATAATATGGACAATTATAATAAAGAGCCAGCATTTACTGACTGGACAGGCACTATGCTAAGAGCCTAAAGGTTTATCTCGTATCTCTGTATAACCAACCTGGAGTTAGAAACCATTAAAGAAATAACCATAATGTTGGAACAAATCAAAAGCTGAAAAGGTATTAAATAAAGGAGACATGATACATGGTAGTATTAATAGTTACAAATAAGAACTTAGGAAGTTAGAACTCATCTGAGGAATGCATCTAAAGGAGGTAGGGGGAAGGCATTATAAAGGCATATACTAGATAAAACTAATTAAAATTAATAAAGATGGAAAAAAGTTATGAGAACCACCAGGAAGTACGTGGCCCTGGGGATACATCAGGAAGTACCTCCTCTGGAGAGTTTTCCCTGGTGTAAGGTTCCTGAGAACATTCCAAGGGCCGGACAGAAATAATAATCAACAGTCCTTTCTATAAAAAGACTAGATTATAGGCCAATAGAACTTAACTTTGCAGCTTTTGCAACTGACTGAGAAATCATCCTAGAATTCAGAAGAGTAACTCAGAAATATAGTCTGATGGTAGGACTTTTGTTTGAGAAAACTTTCTTAACTAAGAGCTTATTACTGTTACTTTCTTTGCTTACATCTGCCCATTGCTGCAGGGCATTACAGTCTTTTCAGGAATTCATAGGACATTTCTGTTAAATCAATTTCAATGTTAATAGAGAAAAAACATTACACTTCCGAAATCTGCTATACCAACCCACCGGGGAAAGGCCACTCAGAATGACATTTTCTAGCAATGCATTTAACTTTCAGTATTGCACGTTTAATACCTAAATGGAAAAAAGTTAAACAAGGAAGGTTATTAAAAATACAACTTATGATAATTTAAACTATATAATGCAATGAGAGCAATGTGTGTTGTACCTGCATTATTACTTTATAGCCAAACATCATAAAATAATGCATCATTACAATAATAGACCCATAATAGATTTACTGGATCCTGAACTTGAAGGTAATTTTTTGAATCCTGGATTAAGGAGGCTACTAATTTTTAGAGTAGATTCCTTTGTTTTCATGAGTATAATTTTTTAAAATAAAGAAGAGGTGGCACAACAATGTGAATATCCTTAACACCACTGAACTGTATGCTTAGAAATGGTTATGATGATGAACTTTGTTATATTTGTTACTTCAATTAAAAATAAAAATTTAAATGTAAAACAGAGAGGCCAAGGGGAGAAAAGCAGAGGAAAAAAGGAAGGCGTGAAAGGGTGCTTGTAGGAGACAGAGAGAGCAGAGAAGCTGGAAGGGATGTTGGGCAGGACGGGAGGAGAGATCAAAGGAGAGGAGGATAAACAAAGTAGACAGTGGAGACCAAGGGAGGGAAGAGAGGGAGGAGAGGCACAGCGAGAGGAAAGGAGGGAATAACAGAGAAAAGGGTAAGGATGGGAAAGGAGAAAGAAAAAAGATGGGACGTTAGAGAGATGCAAAGTGAGAGAGGACCAGAGAGAAGGAAAATAGGGTGGAGAAGGGGAGGTGAGAACAGCAAAGAGGGTAAAGCACACATTGGAAAAGAAAAACAAATGTCTAGGGAAACAACAAAAAGACAGAAACAGGAACTAGAAAGAGGGGAAAGGAATGAGGTAGAGAAGCTGGGGGAACTGAGGAGCCCTGTAAAGAGGGGATGGTAAAAAGACAGGGGGTAGAGGTAGGGGAATATATAGACAGAAACCCAAGCAGAAACTAGGAGAAGCTGAGAAAAAAATAAAAAAGGAGATGAGAGGAAAAACTAAGGACCCTAAAGGGACTCTCATTCACAATCGCGTTCTAGAAACGTCTATGCCAGGGAACTTCCCTTTAAAGAGCGTTTCCCTACACCCTACACATTTTGACTTACTATGTCTTCATCATCATCATTAGTGCAAGATATTTTCTAATTTCTCTTGCGAAATTTGTCTGGCTTGTGGCTTATTAAAAAGTGGTTGTTTTATATCTGAGCAGTTGGGAATTTTCTTTCTTTTTTAAAAAATTGATTTATAGTCTAATTCTACTGTATTTTGAAAAATACCATTTATACTTTTGGGAAAAAAATGAAGAAATTTCAGATCTTACTTATATTAAATTAAACCAGTGATCTGAGGAGCAACGCTGCTTTTCATTTCCTCAAACCCTTGAGATCATTAGGTCAAAAAGAGACCAACATGGAACTCCTTCAATCCGTGGTGTAAGACAGTGGCCTCCAAACTCTGTACACCCACACCAAAAAAGAAATACATCTTATACCGCAACCTCACACACCCTTGGAAACAAACATTCTACAAAACATATATGTAAGTCGCTCTTATATTTTCTATTCTATTATACCTTTTAAATGCTTTTTTGACCCATTAAATTGCTTCCACAGCCCACAAATGAGAAAACACTCGCATAGAGCACACATCCCAGGCATAGGCAAGGTGGCTAAGCTCCTGAACAGCAAGTCGGTGAGAGTGTGGAAGGGATCATTCATTGCTCCCAGCCTCTCCCTTCCCGTCCCTGAGAACGCTGAGAGGCCACAGAGAGCTGGGCACTGCAGTGGTCCCTGTCCTGGCAAGCTCCCAGATAAATCTGTGAACTAATTCAAGGCAGAATCTTTTTTATCACTTAGGAATCTGGATTAAAATTACACTTGCATCATTGAATATTCCCAGCAGCTTATTATATTTTTCTATTTACTGTGACTTGCTAAATACTTAATGAAAAAAATGTTTGGAAGCAAGTTCCTCCTCTGTCAAATTATTGAAGTTCCTTGATATCTGTAATAACATAAACTCAACCAACACTTTCGCTTGCCTTTGCAAAGCTATCCCGTGCCTTCTCTGGCCTGGGCCTCATCCCCGCCTCACACCTTGCTTGTCAACAGCCAGATCCCTGCTGCCTTGTGTGGGGGAGGATTGAAGACTTTCAACAACACACGATCTCCTCTGAAAAATAACAATTGTGAACCCACAGGAAGGGGATTCTGCCTTGCTATGCTGAACATAGGGAATTAATGGCTCTCAATTAGGTTAAATTTCAAAGGAGAAGCATGCCTAATTATAAATACATTTATCTAACTTAATGCACACTGCTTAATTAGCATTGTTTTTAAATGGGTGACCCAGCAGCATGAAACGCCGTGTTTCCTTAATATCCAGCCCCCTTCTCGTTACCACTTAATGGTACTACATTTTTTCCCAAGGTTACTGTCCCATAACAAAAACAAACATGTTTTGTCCTCCCCAGGAAGGACTCCCCACATGACCCAGGGTGAGTTAGGCCATGTTCTGTGTTCTTGTCTGAGTTCAGCGTTGATCGTTTGTATTGTCTATTTAAAAATTTTTTTAATTGACATGTAATAACTGTACATATTTATGGAGTACATTGTGATATTACAATACCTATATACAATGTGTAATGATCAAATCAGAGTAATTAGCATATCCATCACCTCAAACACTCATTATTTGTTTGTGCTAGGAACATTCAAAATCCTCTATTATAGCTATTAATACTTGAAAATATAGAATAAATTATTAACTATAGTCATCCTACAGTGCTACAGAACATCAGAACTTATTCCTCCTATCTAGCTGTAATTTTGTATGGTAGGCAACCTCTCCCTATCACCCTCCCTTTGAGTCCATTTTTAACATCCATAAATCTTTAGTTAATTCATTTAAAACACAGCTATTATCCCCAAATCATGAGACTTGAACTCTCTTCCTTACATGTCTCATGACCAAGGGCACAAGGATAAGACAACATCTGTATTGCTATATAATGAAGACAATAGTTATGGGGGAGGAAGGGGAATCTAATCAATATGTGTAAAAAGCACTTAAAACTGGCACGTGGCTCATAGTGTCAGCTTTCATTATTGTTATTCTAATGGCTATTTTCTAAGACTGGGGTGCTTTCCCCCAGTCCCTACACTTCATTTTCTAGAAAATGTCATTTTTAACATTTTCTCAAGTAAGCCTTCCTGAAAAGCCCCTCCATCCTCTCACTGTCTCTCTAGCTGCCCCTAAAATACAGTGTTTGCAGCAGCAGCAGCCAAAACAAAAGTGCTTTGTTTCACTGACTTAATTCCTATAGCAACCATGAGGTAAGTTCCATCATCACACATTTCACAGGTGAGGTGACAGGTTGGGGAGAAGCAGAGCAACCTGCTGGCAGAGACTGGGCCCTGCCACCAGGCCCCGGCCCCATGTGCCTCACACCTCTACGCCTTCTGTCCCTCTCTTGTCCTCTTGAACACCCCTGTCAAAGGGGTATCCGGATGCTCTGAAATCAAGAGATCACAAATCTGCTCCTCTCTTGCGCAGCCAGCTGGCCGAGGCTAGGCAGCACATGCTACTCAACTCTTCAGCCCAGCGTCTGTTCAGACCCTGTCTCAATGGGGTGAGTGAGAGGCCCCAGAGTACACTTCTCCTCCAAATGAACCCAGATATGCAACTCCAGTCTCACTAGCCCCAAACTATGCCAAAGCACTGGATTCCTATACCAAGCCTAAGTACAAAGTTTGAGGAAATAAATGCCATCACTAATTGCAAAGAAGCAGTGTAGAGAAAGACAAGATTTCTGACTTATGCTAAAATTTAAAAGATGGTGAGATCAGGGTGTGTTACCTTCTTTTTTTCTCATTTTTTTCCCCAATCCACTCCATCCTCTAGGGCAGGGATTCTCAACCAAGCGGTGTTTTGCCAATAACAACCCCAATCTCACCCCCAACAGTTGACAATGTCCAGAGACATTTTTGATTAGTACAACTTCAGGCTGGGAGGGAGTTCTACGGGCATCTAGTGACTAGAAGCCACTAAACATTGGATAATGCATACGACAGCTCTGCCCCTTCCCCCAACAACTCAACTGATCCAAAATGTCAACAGTGCCAAGGTTAAGAAACCCTGCTCTAAGGTAAACAGCCACTGTGGAGTGGGAGAACACAGTTTACCGACGCTGTTTTAAGAGGGTAGAACAAAGCTGCTAGTAGGGGAAGGTGGTAGCCTCACAGTTAGAATCTGTGGGCCAAACTTCTACTCCCTGTCTGCCCAGTGACAACCCATGAATCACTGGGTCGGACAGCCAGCATAAACTACAAATTCTAGCACTTTTCCTATTCCATCCCATATATTCTCTGAATAGTCAAATTGGGAACTCACCCAGCTGTGCCCAGAGTGGATTATAGGGATGTGTTTTGGCCAGCATGTTCACTGACTGAGAGGTGCGTTTCTCCGAGAAGGCTTTAATGGGAGGGTGATCCACAGGCATGACAGTTGGTACCCAGGCCAGGTGGTAGGTTAACACTGCAGTCAATAAGGCAGCAAAAAACCTTGGAGAAATGGAAGAAAGAAAGAAACACAACCAGATTACTCAGTGCAGGAAGAGGCATGTCCTATATAGCACGTCCACAAGCTATGGAATTTGCATATAAGCCTTCAGAGAGTTAAAGCTTACTGGTTTTTGTTGATCTGTTCTATTAGAAGTGTAAACTCCTTGAGAAAGCGCTGGCAGAGCTGGGTTTTTTCCAAAGTGCTAGACATCATGGTAAGCCATACAGGTTCTGCTATCCTTGGAACAGAATATAAGTTCCAGATAGTCCCTCTACAGAAGAGAAAAAGAAGGGATACACAAAACTGTTACAAATATTATTTTGAATAACCTTGGTATAAAAGAATAAAGGAGAAAACAATAATTTGGATATTTGTGGTCTTTAAGGGATTCAAGCTTCATACATAACAGGGGTTGCAAACTATGGCCCACAGGGCCAGATCTGACTGCTACTTTTTATAAATAAAGTTTTATTGGGACACAGTCATGCTCATTTGTTTACATATTGTCTGTGGCTGTTTTGCAGGAAAAAGGCAAAGTTCAGTTGCTCCAAGAGACTCTTTATAGAAAAGTATGCCAACCACTGATATAAAATATCCATTTTAAAAACAATTTATTTTCATAATGCCTGTGTCAGAAGTTACAACCATTTTTATAGTAAACAAATAAAGAGAAAAAGAAAGTATATGCTATAATGAAAATGTGACCAGTGGTAACTCAACTCTCCCAATTTCTGGTTAATGTTTTGGGGTTCACTATGCCAAAGAACCCTATTCATTTTAGATGAAAAAAACCCACACAAATGGCTCTTGTTTATTATATGATATACTAAGTTTTTACATAGAAGCCTAGAGAGATTGGGTTACTTGCACAAGACATACAAATATTTAATGACAAGGTCAGGGTGAGAATTCAGTTCTCAATACCTGGCACAGAGGATTCTACTCTAAGTTATATGCCTCACAAATGCTTTTGCAAAGAGCATACCAACTTGGCTTAGGATGTCCACTTAAAAGGCCACTGTACCTCTGCATTTAAAACACGTCCACTATTCCTAAATCAAGATAGATGAGATATACTCTGACTTGACATTCTAACCGTGTACAGGAAAGAATTGGGACACACAGAATTCTACCTTGACAAAAAAACAAAGCATCTGCTGAGTTAGGCAGCGATGGCAACAGTTACATGTCACTGGGATTCATTTACTAAAACTAAAGTCTCCAAATGCTAACACTTTATTCTGTCACCATTTCTGGAGGGTTTGATTGTTGAAGTAAGAACAAGACCTAGATACACAGTGAAGTTTTTTGGTTCTGTACTTTCAGTTTCTTGATGCCTGAAAAATGGATACTTTCATGAAAGTAGTATGTAGACTCTTGAGCACAAGCCAGCATCTCGTCTGACCATAGTGAGCAACAGGCAAAACCAGTGATGCCCACACAAACTATGGAAGGTTTACTAATCATCAGATTGCCATCAAAAAGCACAACCTCAAATTCTTTCTCCCATACATGACTTAAGTTTTAACAATCACCAGATAATGACTAATGTGTTACTTGAGTTCTTTATGTATAACCCAGAGTTCATAAAGGCTAGTGATTTTGTTACAGGTAGCACTATAGAGTTCACCAACATATACTTTAAGCATCATAAAATGTTCTAATATTCTAAGAACTGTAAAATATTTTTATCCTCCAGCTATGGAGTAACAGTTTGGCTCATTAGCTCAGGACTGCTTTGGAGTGGGACTCAATTCCCCGTCGAGATATTGCCTTGAGGAAATGGTGCAACAATCCCAACTCAGCATGATGGGACAGAATCCCACCTGCTACCCAAAGCAGTGTACCTTTCCACCCAGACATTAGGTGCAAGGACTCTAGAAAAACAGTTTCCAGAGTACAAAGATCATCAGTTAGAAATTAACTATGAAGACACACTAACGTGCTCATATAATTTAATGCCCAGATTGGGAAATTTATGAGAGGACACTGGGTATAAACTAGGACGTTTCTGGCAAACTGGACTGTATGTCTCCCTGCCATGCATTCTCCCGCAATCTATGCTTTGGATAAGCATCTCTGAACTCAAGTGTTCACATCTGTAAAATGGGGTTAATAGTGCTTACCCTTAGGGTTTCTGTGAGGATGACATGAGATAATGAACAGACTGATAAGAGACACCTGAATATTAGCTTTCTCCATTCACCCTGTTAAAACAGTCATGTCAAAGACTGTCCATTGGGCAGTAGTGAGGATTACTCAATGGTGGTTACTTAAATTTTTTGCTTTATTTGGTCTTAGAGTCCATCTTGAAGGGTAAAGCTGCTAAAGAGACTAATAATTGCCAGTTTCCCAATTCTCCCAAGGTGCAGGTCTCTGTGTACCTAGATTCATGGCTGCTGTTGCTACCGCTGCTCATAAATATCCCTTGTTGGACTTGCCAAACTTTGCCACTTTACCTGAATTCCCCCAGAGCTTCCATCAGACGGCTGACATAAAACTGGACGCGGAGGCTTGATTCTGCTATTTTCCTGCAGGAGATCATGGCCTTCATTGAAGAGAAAGCAAGCCAATTACTGAGAAGAAATTTTATAACATATCTACTGGGCTTTTTAATGAAAGATAATATAATCAATTGGAAACACTCAATAATGCCGTCAGTCATGAAAAAGCAGTAATTTCCTTCCCTCCAGCAATACAGTGTCTGGTAACTAACGACAAAACCTAAGGATCTATCACTGCTGTGGGTGATTTAACTTCTTTAGGGAAGAGATCTGATACATAAACAAGTGATTCTATCATCTTTAAAGCCCCGTAATTGCTTCTTTATCTGACATTGGATTACATTCTTATTACCTTTTCAATTGCACTCTTCAGCCTGTTCATGTGAGATTCAAACAGGGGAAAGTGAGAAAAAAAGAAGTCCTGGAAATTCCTTTGTGCCTCTTCTTTCTCACACAAGGAAAAGATGATGCTTATGGCAATTTTCTTCCTCCTAACCATGGCTGGATTAGAACTACAGCTTTCTTCAGCCAAGCTGAATGTCTCATCAGTTGACCTGGAGGAAAAAGAAGTTTGAAAAGTTGCCATGCATCAGTGAGACACGCTGAAGACAAACTGTGATGCCTGGGGATGGCATTAAGAAAGCTGATTCAGAACACTCAGTCTTAACTAGGAGTGTGTCTACCTCTAATTCATTCTCCTCTGTAATTCCCTGCCATGAAAAATGAGAAGAACAGCTCGCCACACAGTATTATCCTAACGTGAAAAGAAACTCAAATGATAACCAAAAGTAATTTAAATGTCCCCTTAAATGTCCCCTCTTGTCCTTTTCCCTGGATCATTTTTATAGCAGATTGATGGTATTTAGGAAGGAGTGTGAAATATCTGTTTGCTCATAATATAGGTCCTTTGTCTTGGTTGCTAGATACCAATAGAAGAGAGTTAGAAGAGGAATGATTCTACAGGGTATTGTGTTTAACAAAGGCATCGTATTTGAATATTTACTGGTACTTCCAGGCTTGTTTCCCAAGGCTATTAAAACCACTAGATGAAGTTACTCCTCTAAAGGCTCAGATTAAGCCATGTGATTGACCAAGCTCTCTGGGAAATCCCCCAAGCAGAAAGATTCGCCTTTCTTTTGTTACAGTCAAATTCCCTAAAAACTTATGACTCTTTTGAGAGACTTTGCTTTTATGATAAGAGCCATGAAGCCAATAAATTCTAAATACATATTCAATTTGTCTTAAGGAGTAAGCCTCACAAATAGGGCCTAACCATGTCTCTTACTTAACTATTGTGAAAAGCCAGTATAGCTACCCTGTAGCTACCAAGAGCAAGAGTGAAAATAAAAGAAGTATAATTTGTTCTTTTTCTACAAAGACACCAAAGGAAAGGACATAACATATCGCAAATGAAAGCATCTAGCCTGGCACACAGTAGGTATGCAATACACTTTCTCTTTCTCATTGACTCCACCATTTAGCTTCATATCTCTGCCAAACATGGGAAGGAACTGCTTCCTCCATTTTCTGTAATGCAAATTACAACATAATTTCTTATGCTGGGCAGAATTCGAGGCAGTTAGCCTTCTGCCCTTGGTCCTAAACTACTTATTTAGTGCTCTACTCACAGTCTATAATGTTCCTGTGATTTCAAATATATCCAGATTAAACATATATACATCAAAAGTTTTATGGTCAGGAAAGCTATTTTATTTTTAAAGAAAAGGAGATAGTGATTGCAGCTATATGTTACTGTTTCTCTTAACTTCAAGCAAGACCCTGGAGATGTAGACATGGTTGATAAATCAGTAAAAGGTTTTCACTCCATACATGCCACTGGCAGCACATGGTGCTATTGTAAATGCATTAACTGTTCTCTCTGAGAAATCCCTACATTCTAATCATCAGAAAAAACTCTTGATGCTTTCTCAGAACTTCACACAATCTCACACAATGCTTTCTCTTCTTTTCTAAAATACCTGTACTAAAACCTTGTTTTCCTGCACTAGCTTATTCTTTTCTGTAAAGGAAATTTTTCTGAGCTTATATTACAAGACTTATAATCCTTTCCTCTTTTTCCGGCATCTCCTACTTCCCTTCTTTTTCAGAAGTAAGATGACCGTATCAGTCCACTCATCTTCAGGCCAACTTGATCTTTAATAACCAAACTGTAACAAACACTGAATCCTATGCAGCTTTACGCATCATCTTCATCTCCACCCTATAAACAATAGCCAAATCTTTCATCAGTTTTAACATAGCAGAGAGTGCCACCTGCTGAATTCCTGAAAAATTTCCACAGCTATAATCGAGTGGATAATTCTTACTTGCTTCACTATATCCCTCTACTGAATTCTAAAGCAAATGTGCTTCATTCTATAGACTTGGATCAACCACGGAATCTGGAATAGATCAGGTCATGTGGTGTGGTAACTATATTTTAAAAACTCTTCTACAATAAAAGGGTGTTTGAGAATGTTTCCAAAACTTTAAGTGTACGCTCTAATACTTCATCATATCTTTACCCTCAAGTCATCAGGGAAGGTACACAGGCTGTTTTGCAAATGTGGAGACCAAGGCAGAGTGCATATTCAACTTGCCTCGAAAACAGAAAGCTTCTTGGTAACAATGCTGGACTTAGAAACTAGGGTTTCTATCTTCTAGTCCAGGCTCACTTCTGCGACACTGGAAACGACCAGGGACTCTGACCCCATGCCTAATTTGTCTGCTGGTGCTCATGATATCCACTGCAGCGAGCCAGCTGGGGCACTGAGGGAAAGGAGCTAGACGCAACTGGATCAGCTGACAGGCCTTGGAGTCAGGGAAAGACTGCAGCTACACACACAATTTTTTTCCCTTATAAAGAAATCAAATAGAATTTTGTTGATATTTATGAATAAGCATTCATGTACATTATAAGTACTTCAAGATCACAAATAATTGAAGCCCAAACTATGATTATTTAAGTATGTCTCAATAATCTATAATTGATATCAGGACTTGGTCTAATTGTTGTTTATGTCAGCTTTGAACTTAACACTAATCTATGTATAACATTGGACCATATGAAATTTGACATCTTCGAAGGTCAAAGAACATCCCATCAGCATAATTCAAATCAAAAGACTTTCCTGGGACATTATACCTTGCTCCTTTAGGGTTTCAACAGCCTCACTAAGTAATGGAATCCCTGAGGCTTCTCTTTCCCTATAGACAGTATTGCTGTACCAGCTGTTAGACGCCCAAGCCCCTTTCCGCACCAGGGAATCAAAGCTTATACCTGGCATGGCTAACTGTCAAGAATTGTGACTATCATCCCTGTCTTAGGAAGGATGTTTTTAATCACTGTGTATTTTCTCTCAAAGCCAGAAGCATTCATAATTTTTGGTACCCACTGTCCTCTTGTCTCTAGTATAAGAAACTAATTTTTCTACCCACATACCTACCAAAAGGGAGAGATCAAACTGCAACATCCTTTAAGTGAAAGGATCTTCACAGGCACAGTGATCAATTCAAAATGTCTGCTGCACTTACATTCTCAGTGTCCAACAGGTCTCTATTAAGGGCTGGATGCATGAGCTGCCGACTCTGCTCACACAGGGCCCTGCTCTCAGAAGGCCCCAGGCTTCGTTTCATGTTCTGTGATTCCTGTCTTCGATTCTTCATAATTTTATCTTTGAACTTGTGTGCTGTAAGTAAAGTCTTACGGAACAATGAACCATGTGCTGGGGCTCAGGAGCAAGACTTTTCTGACCATCTCCTGCCTTCTTTCTCCTGCTCCCCTCTCTCCTTTAAGGCAGGCCACAGAAACTAGAATTCCTCTTCCCAAAGGTAGGACATAGAAACTGGAACCCTCTTTTCCCCCAAGCTAGCCATAAAACCTAAAAATATTGTCCTAACTTTCTCCTGCCTTTCTGTATAAGAGCTAGCCAAAAAGAAATTCTCTGACCTATGTTGTCTGAAAGTAAATCACAAGACCCTCATTCCAGAAGGGGTCCTGCCCTAAACTTGGCAGGAAGGAATGCTACACGGAGAGGTCAAGAAGAATTCTGAACAGACAGGCCTTGCTGGCTTTTTCTGCTTAAGTCTATTACTGTTAGATCATACCCTTTCGTCCAACCACATTTCCACATGGCTGTCCATCAAACCTAAGCGACAGTTTTCTCTAGGTCTTTGGGTCTTTATTTCTGAAAGTTCTCGTGTTGTGTAAAACTTTGATTCAATAAATTTGTAATGCTTTTCTCTTGTTAACCTCTATTTTGTTATAGGAATGTCAGCTATGACCCTTATGATGGGGAGGAAAATTATCACATCCTTTCTCACCCTACACACGCACATAAGCAGTGAAGACGCTGGGCAGCAGTTTATACATGGGTGGGCTCAGAACCAAGGGCATGCGACCCAGACACTGAGCAACCGGCCTAGCGGTCAGGCACACACCCACGTGTCTGAGGCAGGCCAGGGACTTGGACCCAGACTGATGGCTGTGACAGTGGCGAAAGCAGAAGCAGAAGCAGAAGCAGAAGCAGCCATGGTCATGAGAGATGGGGGAGAGGAGAGAGGAGGGACTCCGGCAGCTCCAGGAACCATGGTGAGAGGCCAGCTTGCCCATCCATCACTGGAGCCTGTCCCCATGGAGTCTGCACAAATATTTAACTCTCTGACCTGAGCCCCAGGACAGTAAATTATCACAAAGTAAAAGCCTACACACAGACATTGCAATAAAGCATATCAGGAGTTCTTAGAATTCCCCAGAGAGTTTATAATCTCTGGTTTTGAAAACTGCTGCAATACTGTAAAGCAAATATTCACAGGCATAGAAATAGAAATTTAATGTAAAGATTATCATACTGGATGAAAAAAACCCCACTGTTTACACATGAAACTTCAGATGAACAAATTATTAATGAAGATCATTTAAAAATTAATTTTTCCTCATAATTGAGGACACAGGGATAGAATGCATAAACAGGAATTTTGAATGATATACAACTCATAAGGACATTTTTAATTTCTTGTAAGATCTCCGCAAGTTGCAGGAAATGTCAGAAGAAACATTAAAATAACCTTGTATAAATTTACACCTAAAATTAAATTCAGACTTTCACAAAATGGAACTGTGTGAAGAACTAAATCTTTAAAAAATTGTTCCACAAGAATCATCTGATCTAGATGTGCTAAAATTTACATTTGGAAAATTTATCTGAAATTTATTCCAATGTTGTCATAGCCCATAAAGCTATGCAACATCAATTCAGCAGAAAGATCCTTCTCCAAGTAAAAAATTATCAAAAATTATTTACCACCTTACATTTGCCAGGAGTGACCAACATCACTTTCAATTATGTTGACTGAAAGCCAAGTTGCTAAAACTATAAATATTGATGACCTAACAAGTAAACTTGTAGAAAAGTGAGCCAGAAAAATCTTATGATAACTCAACATATCACATTAAATACTATTTATTGTGTTATATAAAATTATGACACCAAAAATATCATTTTGGGAATTTATATGTTTATGCTATCATTCATCTACCACTATTACCTCTATAACATCGTAAAAGTAAAATATTCTTTAAAAAAACTACCTTTTAGTGTCTTTTATAGTACTTTTCTTGCTTTTTAGGCAAGAGGTTCAAATAAGTTCATTCTGTACTGGTCCCACAAATCACGTAGCCAACCGTGACTGTACTCACAGGCTTTCTGAACGTCAGATACTTATTTTAGGTATAAGTTCACTAGAGAGTCATTAGAGTTCCCAATGCCAGGTCTCAATTCAAATTAGAATATTGAAGAATTTGGGAGGAGTGAGTTGAGGAACACAATTCAACTTTGGATTTAAACCTGAAGGGATGCGAAAGCATTTTCAGTAAAAAGAAGATGTCTGAAGGGGAAGGTTTCCAAGACCCAACTCTTCCAATCACAGACGCTGTGAGAATGGTGAGGATGGTGGCAGTGCCTTTTCCTGACAGTTGGCAGTGATGGTGATGATAATGATTGCAACCATAGCAGTAGCTAATTCGTATTGACCAGTATTTTATTTACCATATCCTGTGTCCTGGCTAAACGCTGAACTTGCTGCAACTCATTTAACCCGCCCAACCACACGCTGAGGCTGTACCAATATTATTATCACATTGCAGACGAGGAGGCAACACTTAGAATCCAGGTTAACTTGCTCCACCATTCATCTAGTTAGTGGCAGAGCTAGGGATTGTCTTCATACCAAATTCCAACCCTTCATCATTCTACTGGAAATCTCCCAACCACAAAGCAGCTCCTTGGCGAGTGATGCAACTATAGTTTTTTCTTTCTGTCCAGCTCCTGAGGATTGTGAGCAGAACAGGGGAAGAGGCAAGCAGCCCGACGTGTGCTGCACACATGCCCCGACCCCTTATTTCTCTGTTCCACGAAGGGCTCCCAATTCCCCCGTGACCATCCCTGTTTTCTCCCCTCCTAGGAATCCCACAGCACTTATGTCCCCCATGGCATTTATCATGTAACAACCTTATACCATTATTTATGCATATACCATCTTCCCCAGCAGTCTGTAAAGTACTTAAGTGTAGCCACGTAGATGAAGACGTTTATGCCTTCACAGATCATGACATGTGGTAATCACTAGTCAATTTACTAAGTCAATTAATTGACATGTGGATTTTTATAGGTACACATAAAAACTCCCCTTTAAGTTTTTGAGCTGTAGGAAGAAGAGGTTGGAAGCTACTGATGTAACATCAAATTTACATTTTGCACATGACTAAATTTTAGATCCAAAAACCAACTGAAATGAAGACAGAAAATACCTAGATGTTGTCTGTATAATCATATTCATGTCTGTTCAGTTTAAGAAGTTTTACAAAAAGAATATGTTACAAACCCTTAATTTCATATATTTCAAATACCACATTGGTATCACTGTAGCCAAGGAAGAGATTTATGTCCCCCCTTCATTACTTACAAAAGCTACATCTTGAAGGGATCCAATTTAAAGAGAGCACACTCATTTTAAATTAACACCAAATCTAGTTCATATACAACACAACTACCCAGATATTTCTCAGTGTCTTCCAAATGAGATTTCTTTTAAAGCTTTTATTTATTCTTTCTTTAGAACTTGTAACTTGTAAACTTTCAGGCTAAGATGAAACTAATCAAAACGTTTCAGCTCTTTTTCCACTGACATCACGCAAGTACAGCTGCCCTGCCAGTTTCACCAAGCTCCCTACACTAGTACTTTTCTCAGTAAGAGGAAACTTGCAACTCACCTCCTTGGAAAGATGCCATTTTCCAGACTTGTTGTCTGACTTCGAAGCCAGCGGCGCTGGTAACTGCTGGAAGAGGATGTTGAGGAGCTTGGAGATGGGAAAGGCGTAATCAGAAGACTGCTTAGCGAGGCTGTGGGGAGGAAAATTTGGAATTTGAAAGTTGAGGTAAATGAGTCCTTACGCAGCTACATAATGTACATTATGAATATATTTAATACCACTGAACTGTACACTTAATAATGGTTAAGATGATAAATTTCATGTTATATATATTTTAACATAATAAAAAAATTGGAAAATATATACATGTAAAATAACCTAAATTTTCAGAGTCTACTCTTCTTATCCAGCAGGGGGAGACTGTAACTTCTTCCTTACTAAGCTTTCTGTACAGCAAAGAAAACACCATTTAAAAAGAAAAACAAAATAAAGGAAATAAGGATTACAGATATAGCAAGTGCATAAATTATCAGGCCCCACATTACAAATTCAAAATGATTATTATTCCAATTAAAGTATAAACTGCAGATTTCTGATAAAATGGTCCACATAATATAACTGTTTCTATTGCTACCTAGTAACTAATGCCATATACAATGCTTACTTATACATATTTCCTCCTCTTGACTACTTCTTCACTGTATATTTTGAGGTAAAATTTAGGCAAATGAGTATTTCTTCCTCCTTCCCAAACCCCATCTCTAAATATACAATACTTATCCTCCTTCTCTCCAGCCCCCTTGCTACCCTCTTGCCTATGAAAAAGCAACCTCTAGTCTTAAATATACTTTCTGCTTGGATTATCTATTTGCCTCTGAGCCTCTCTGTCTCCTGGCTCCATAATACTGGATGTCTACACTTGGGCTCTTGGGAAGCATGAGCCGACTGAGCCAGCTCACACTTTTCTAAAAGGCAAGGAGGGACTGGTCTCTCTCAGGGTAGGCAGAGGGTTTCTTTCAAGTCATGGCTGCTTGATGAACATCTACTGGTTTGGAAGAATGAAAGGAGAAGACAGACTTGTTCTGCTTTTACTTCCCTAGGGCTAAGGAATTAGGCACTGAAATGTCACTCTGTCCAGTGGAAAAGAAAATGGGGTGTTCCAGATAGCTGGTCAACATTTTCAGAAGCAAATTACAGGGCAAAGGAAACTTATTTTGATAAACACAGTATACTAGGCTCGTGGATACCATTTGATAAAGTAGTTTCTTCATATGAACTATTACATTTTTATTTACACTTTTGCAGGCAGATGTAAATAACTTAACTCCCTGACCTGAGCTCTTAAATACTACAGGAGTTATTTGGCTATTTGTCAATAATAGAAAACCGGATGCAGGAGAGTGTCAGGTGCCATGCTAGGCAACTGAGATACAGTGGAGGACAAGACAGAATCGCCCTCATGGAGCTTCAAGTCCATAAGAACATCAATGACCAGGATAATGTGAGCTTCTTTCCACAGCAGAGGTCTATGGGATGCTTTTCTTGAAATCTAGTCAATAGTCACACAAAATTTGTTTGGTGAGTCTTAATCATCTTTGTATCCCTTGTGCCCAAGGCAGTGCCCTGAACACAGTAGGCAACTGGCAAATATTTACTGAATATGTAGCACTTTTTTTTTTTTTACTAAGGTGTTGCCCAGATGTGGCTGGCCCCAGAAGCTGCCTCTGTTCTGATGTGGCTCCAGTAAGTCACCAAAACCAAATCCACATTTCAAATATCAATGAGTGGGTAATTTTACTGAGAATTTTGGAGTTATAAGAGAGCTTTTTCTCAAATTCACACAAAGTTACTTAATAAAAAAAAAAATCCCAGGCTGAGCACAGTGGCTCACTCCTGTAATCTGAGCACTTTGGGAAGCTGTGGCAGGATAATAGCTTGACATCCAAAGTCCCCGCATGGTCCAGAAGACCCCTCCCAGATCTTTAGGGTCCCTGCCTCTCTCCTTGTCTTACGCTGAGCAAATCATCTTCTCCCTGGCATGTGCAGAACAGGGCTGAGGTTGGTACTTGTTTGCCAAATAATTTTTTTCCTATCGCAGTGTTGGGGCTCAGAAAACAATACCCCAAAGTATGGTGCTTTGGCATGCTGGGAGTCCTTTAAACTAAAGGACCTTGGAAAAACCTCAGAAGCAAAGTCTTTCTAACTCTTTCTCCTGTTGTCCTTTCTCCCCCAAGGCAGGTCATAGAAACTAAAATTCCTCTTTCCCAAGGCAGCCATAGAGAATGGAACCCCTCTCCCCAAAAGCCAGCCATAAAACCTAGAAATATTACTTTAAACTTACCCCCACTTTCTGTGTAAGAGCTGGCTATAAAGAAATTCTCTGACCTACCTTGTCTGAAAGATCATAAAAGACCCACATTCCAGAAGGGATCCTGCCCTATACGTGGGAGGAAAGAATGCTACACAGAGAGGTCAAGAAGAATCAGGTCAGACAGGCCTTGCTGGGTTTCTCCCACAGTCTATTAGCATTAAACCATTCCCTTTTCATCCAAGCACATTTCCACAGGGCCGCCTACTCTTCATCGAATCTAAAAAATGGACAGGTCCCCCTTGGGTCTTTGGGTCTTCATTTCTGAAGGCTCCAGTGTCACATAAAACTTTGATTAAATGAATCTGTTATGCTTTTCTCTTGTTAACCCCTATTTTGATATAGGAGTGTCGGCCATGACCCTTATAAGGAGTGAGGAAAGGGATCACACCCTTTACACCCCTACAATAGAAACAAGACAAATATGACCCTGAGGTCCAATTTATTCTGGAAATTATCCATATTGTATAATTCAGTTTGGCAAACTGAGTTAAAACCCAGGCTCCTGGCCGGGCGTGGTGGCTCACGCCTGTAATCCTAGCACTCTGGGAGGCCGAGGTGGGCGGATCGTTTGAGCTCAGGAGTTCGAAACCAGCCTGAGCAAGAGCGAGACCCCATCTCTACTAAAAAATAGAAAGAAATTAATTGGCCAACTAAAATAAAAGAAAAAATGAGCTGGGCATGGTGGCGCATGCCTGTAGTCCCAGCTACTCGGGAGGCTGAGGCAGAAGGATCGCCTGAGCCCAGGAGTTTGAGGTTGCTGTGAGTGAGGCTGACGCCACGGCACTCTAGCCGGGGCAACAGAGTGAGACTCTGTCTCAAAAAACAAAACAAAACAAAACAAAAAAAACTCAGGCTCCTTGTTCAAATCCTAATTCTGCCACATAGTAGCTATGACACTTGGGCAGTTTATTTAACCTGTCAGCTTTCTCATCTGTAAAATTGAGACAATAAAGTATCACACCTAAGTATTTTTCATGAGAGTTGCAATCTGCTAGTGAATTTTGAATTGTTTAGTGAATCAAAACCAACACTTAAAAAAAAAAAGAAAATTTAAAGTATATTGCACTGTAAATATTAATCCATGAAACTTTTGTTTATTATATCTAAAGAGACTTATACTGGATCATGATGTAAAATGCATTAGCATGGGTTGAAGACAAAAGAAAAATGTGAAAAACACTGACCTATTTCATAAGGTCCGTGCAAAGATTAAAAAAACAAATTGATACATGTGCAACACAACCCAGTGCCCCACACAATAAATGTTAGCTATTCACTCCCTCTGATAATTCTTGGAAAAGGTGGGCCAAGTAAGACGTTTTAGAGTTCTAAAAGATTTTTATATAAAAGTACTGTGGCATATCACTATCAATCATACACTCTAGCAAACAATATAGTACAACATTCAAATGCAAGAGCAGGACTAATCTTAACTTGCAAATCACTGCTATTTTCATGATTAGAGGGTGGATTCAGCTATCTGTTCAATCAACATTAGTACATTTGAATATTGGCGTGGCGATAGGCAGCACCGTCTGATACAATGCTGGGCTCTGATGTGCATTTGATCACCTGGGGAGCTTGTGTAAAATCAGAGCTACCCCCAGCTGATTCACTACCTGGCAACAGAGCCTGGCATCTGCATGATACTGAAAAGAACTTTTGCATGAGAGTTCAGTGGTGTGGGTTCCCGCTCTAGCAATGCCCTCAATTAGCTCTGTGAACTAGAAAAAAATTCTTTAACCGGTGCCTCAGCTATAAAATGTAAAACTTTTAAATTATTCATAGGCTTAGTTTCAGTTTTAAAAGTGCTATATCTAACGCTCCTTAATATTTTTAGTATCACTTTTGTTTTTACAATATTTTCATAATTAGAAAAAAAGCTAATACATATAGACTGCAAAAACTTTTTTGCAGCTTTATGCATTAATAATAAAGATTACCCCTAGTCCCATTACCAGGAGATTACTGTTAACATTTTATACCTGGTTAACTCCTAATTGAAAAAACTGCGTTTCTTCCCCGCCCTCCTGTCTAGGGAGGAGTCTTGAACTAGCATCCATTTATTCCTGCAGAGATTAGCAATGAGAAAAGAGAATGAGTCTAAAGATCTAAAAACTGCTGATTCTTGCTCTTCTTGGCATGTGACATTCAAGTTCAAGATTAATGTTTAATTTACTCTGCAAAAATGTTGGCTATTTTGACAGTTTACTAGACACTCTGTACTGATGATTTGACTACAGAATTTTGATTTTACCAAATAATGGCCTAGAATTCTTAAGTCAAATCCACTCACTCAACAAATATTTATTAAACACCTACTAAGACCCTAGTATCATGCTAGGGACCTGGGATGGAAACTCACAGGATACAGGCAGAGTATCTGCCCTTAAGAAGCTTATACTCATGGAATAAATGTTTCAGATTGTGATAACTACTATCAAAATAAGTTATGATTTTCTTTAAGTAACTAGGGCAAAGGCTTACAAGTAGGTGGTAAATTCTGTAATCAGTGGTCAGAGAACATCTTTATGAAAATGGGACATTTCAGTTGAGATGTAAATGCCAACAAGAGCCAGCCACGGAAAGGGCTCAAGGGGAGGGCATCCCAGACATTCTATATGAAAATAACTGGATAATATTAATAATTACCAAAAAACTGTGCATAATTCTACTTATATATATATGGATGGACATATTTTCCTCCCTCATTCAAATATTCATTGAACATCTACTATATGCCAGGCACCATACAAGCTGCTGGGGATAGAACAGTCAACGTGATGGATTGGGTGGGTTTCTGCCATTTCCCCTCTATACCTGTCCCAACTTGTGCCCCTTTCCAGAGATGTTCTATAAATAGAGAAATGGTTGATTCTAGGACCCAGGTATGAAATATATAAGATGACTCTGGAGCATCTTGTGCCAGAACATAAGGCAGTGCTCAAAACACTCATCCTACCACCTCCTACATGGGGGTATGTTAGTACGTTAGTACCAAAAGAGTTCCCAATGGCCAAAGCTGAAACAATTTGAGCAAAAAAATAAAGTAGCACTGGGTTATAGCCCAAAGTAAAAAAATTTCATTGAGTCCATATTAATATAATAACTGAATAAATGGGGAGAAGAGACATATCTCCCATTCATTCCAAATAATTTAAGTAGATACTCTGCCCTCAGGAGGAGCAGCACAATTCCCCACTCCTCAGGTGTAGGAAAAGTATGGCGAAATCCTTCCAAAGTACACAGTACGGAAAAAGGGAAATAAAGAGTAACTTTACAGTGGAGAGACAAGACAAGCACTCTCTCAGCCGGGTAATCATGACCACTATCAATGGCCACAAATCAAGTTGACAGTAGGTACTGTTGATAAGATGTGATAAAAACGGTAATTTACTTCTGTGACATTCCTTCCAAAAACTCATAATCTTATTGTCATCATGAGAAAAACATTTTAAAAAATTCTAATAGTGGAGCATTCTATAAAATACCTAATCCCAAATAATATTTGTACCCCCATTACAAGATGGAATAAAAAAAAAAATAAAAAATAAATAAAAAATAAAAAAATAAAATACCTAACCAGTACTCTTGAAGGTTATCAAAAACAAAGGAAGTCTGAGAAACTGCCACAGCCAAGAGAAGCCTGAAGAGACATGACAACCAATGCAATGTGCTCCTGGAAACGAAAAAGGGCGGTAGGTAAAAACCATGGACTTTAGCTAGTAATACTGTATCAATATTACATTAGAGAATAAACTATAATCAGAATATAGAAGACAGCTCATATGTTAAGAGAGTGTTAAATTCCCCCAGAGTTGTAAAGCTCACGCTGGTCTGTACATGGACCCAGTGATACTAGTGGGGGTATCCAAAGGTGAGCACATTTACTAGGACAGCAAGGAGAGCAAAATACCACTCAGGCATTTGCAGCCCTCTCCACCATCTCTGCTCCCTTACTCCCAACAGGAGAACCAGAAACTGCAAGTAAAGATTGCCTGGAATAGGCCGGGCGCGGTGGCTCACGCCTGTAATCCTAGCACTCTGGAAGGCTGAGGCAGGAGGATCACTTGAGGTCAGGAGTTTGAGACCAAGAGTGAGACCTCCTCTCTACTAAAAGTAGAAAGAAATTAATTGGTCAACTAAAAATATAGAAAAAATTAGCCAGGCATGGTGGCGCATGCCTATAGTCCCAGCTACTTGGGAGGCTGAGGCAGTAGGATTGCTTGAGCCCAGGAGTTTGAGGTTGCTGTGAGCTAGGCTAACGCCACAGCACTCACTCTAGCCCGGGCAACAGAGCGAGAAAGACTGCCTGGAATAGAAGCCAAACTACCAAAGAAAGCCAGTCTTCTCTAATTCTGAAAATTCACACTTATATCAATACTGCTCCCCAAATCTGCTACCCCAAATCTGGTCAGTCCCAGGGTCCTCTCACGGGCTGCATGAAAACTTTCATATCTGGCTGCTATAGACTTTTCCCTTTAATTTGAACTTGGCCCTCAACTTTCCTGCTTCTCAAGGGGCAAGGAAAAGTAGTTTTAGGAGTAATTTAGAATCTGAAGAATACTGAACAAGTGAGATTTTGACCTGGACAACATGAACCATTTACATCCACTATAAACTGAAAAGTTCCCTAGGAAAATCCAAATTTCCTCCTAATAACGTTTGTGTTGGTATTAGTTCCCTCAAAATCTCTAAATCTTTTCTTGAACAAGAAGGGGCATAAATCAATAAAATAAGGTTATGACCAGACAAAAACTCAGTGATATTAGCGTTCAGAATGGGCCTCAGTAGAATGTTGTTCTCTTTCTTTCTCTCACCACACAAAGCCAAACATAATAAGTTCTGTCAGCCACAAAGATAGCAATTTTGATTAAAAGTAATCTCAGTTCCAGGGTTGTGTGTCCCACTTCATGACTTCTGGCAAGACCCACACTTTCTTGCCTGGAAATTCAACCATAACAAAGCCAGCCCCAGCGCCAGTCCTGCCGGGTGGGCCCTGCAGGGCAGAGGGCTGAGCCTCGGGACACTGAGCTCTTCAGTGCACACTCATTGTCTTCGAGTAATTGATGAACTCAAAGAGTTATGTGACAGTGCCCCATAAGCAATGAGCACCATTAAATATAAACAAAGCAAAAACAGTTCATTTATCACTTCATACATTGCCCATTACCTTCTCAGATTTTATGTTTGAACACACGGGGCTCTGAGTGAAAATGATACGGGTCTAATCAATAGGAGTTACATCTCTGACCAAAGGTTCCAGCCCAACTTCACAGGAAAGATTATGAACACCAAAACGAATCAATTTTAACCAGAGATAAAATGCTATACACTTTACATTATGTGACATATATACAAACCAAACAGGGGGATTCAGTAATAAATTATACTTCATTTAGTAACTTGAGAGCAGAGTTGTACAAAGTGGGGTGAAGGGCTCTGATACTACACAGAAGGAGCACGAGGACCTGTGAGCAGTGTCTAAGGGCAAGAGCTAAAAAGAGAAATGAGTGAAGGCAGGAAGAAAGGCACCTGAGGCCATGGTCCAGCCTGAGCATTGGCTGTCTGGCCTATTTGGTGGAGGTGCCATGTGTCACAGGAGAAGCCAGCAGGGCGCTTCTAGTCTTCACTGGATGGTAGAGGCTGCCTGTATGGTAAGTATTCATCAGGCGAAGCCCCACACACCTCTAAGTCATTGAATTCCAGATCATTCATTCATACCTTTATCTTATAACAGAATCTACCTCAGATCTGTACCACAAATCAAAAATCACAAGCTGAGTTGTATACAAAAGCTGAAACCAAGAGATCTTAGAAGCAGTATTAGAAAAGTTTAGGCATTGAAGCAAGGAGAGAAGGGGACCTGAGATAAAATCTAGACAAGCATGTCTCTAGGACACGAGAAAAGGTAACCTGGTCAGCAGGCTGGCCCTCCCACTGCCATGGACTGATTCACTTTCACAAACACTTCCCTTCCTCCGATTCTACACTCAACACTCAGCAAGCACACTCCCAGTACAACTGGCTTAAGGAAGCTTCCCTCTGGAAAGAAACTGCTTAACATATATTAGTTTCATATGAATTTGGGTATTAGAAAAGACTAGTTTATGTTGCACAATCACTCACAGATGCTGTAATCAAAGTTTCAGATCTCCAGACATATGACTATCTTAGAATACGGGAAAAAAAACAAAAAAAAAAACCCAGAGGATGAGGCCTACCTGTCTTCTACTTTCCCAATTTCTATACCATTATGGATAGTTCACTTTATTAGTTAAACCAATAAAAAGAAATACAAATACCTGATCGAGCAATGCCACTGTCCCTGTCTTCATTCTGCCCTCTGCTTGGCATGTCAACTGGTGTGCTGTGTGCTAAAATAAAGGCATAAGGAAACCATGTTATTGGGCTCTTCAAAGATAAGAAATGATTTGAAAATGATTGTAATAATTTTTACATTTCAAAGTAGGCTACTGCTACTGATGATTGGCATAAGCTTATAACAGGGATTAATAATTCACTAGAAGGCAAAACTAAATACATAAAAAGATGGTGAGAGTAAGAAGAAAACAGAACAAAGTACCCATCTGCCTTTATTGTACTGTAGCATGTAAATTTTTTTGAGTGATGTTCAACTCTAAAAAAGCCTGAATACTAACCTATTCATGCAGTTGATACAATGAACAAGCAATCTCAGGTAGATATCTTTAGCCATTTTCCTCATTATTAGTAGTATTTAAATAGTACTGGATTCTCAAAATGCTTTATAATCAGTTTCAGTAGTAACTGTAGGCAACGTAGGGAAGAGAAATACTTGAAAACCATTTCATAAATTCAAAAAATGTTTCTCTGTTTAGAACCCACTCTTTTGGCGACAGAAAACACTTACATTCATGTTCAAATATTTCTTCCTCCACTTCTTTTCCATATACACCCATACACAGTATTATTGAAGGGTTACTTAGGAAAACTCGTGTCCTGGCATGAATTGTGGAAAACATTCTAAAATATTACAGACTTCTAGGAATGCTTCAGGTTGACCTAAGCTGTGTACTAACTGAGCTAGAAGGCAGATGAAATGTTGCTATCGTAAGTTTTACAATTACAAGAAGCCTGGTGTCCTGCCCGATTATTACGCTTGCCAGCTATTTTTTGAAGCATGTTTATTTTCACAATTTTAAAGAGAGTATATAAACATGTTATCCTCACTCTAAGTAGGTGGGAGGGTGTCATTTTCATTAGGGAGTCAGTTAAATATGGTGCTTAGCATATTTCAGGCTACGAAGAAGAATGGAAAGTAAAATCCCATTTACTATACTCACAACTTTAAATGTTAGTAATGGAGGTTCCCTACACTTGTTAATCATGCCAAGACTACAACAGACATTCAACAGCCTTAGCTAGCAAGGCCAGTTCATTCTCAGAATTTACCCAGAGATACCAAGATGATTATACCTGTAAAGAACCTAAAAATTGTATTTAAACTAGTTAATTGAGAGAGAGGGGGGGGGAGAGAGAGAATCTTCCATGCTCTTATTAGAGTGACTTTTAAAGAAACTCCGTGCAGGTAAGGATGCAGGTGAATAAATGGATAAAAGATACCACGGCAAAGGGAAACAGTTCACAGCAGCAGAAGAGGCCCAGGAAAAAAATCAGAAAAAATAATCCTCTTAGAAACACTAAGGGCTCATTTCAGATCAAAATCAGCTTACACTGGAGAATTAGTGGAGACATTTACAATAGAGGTTCACTGGTGGAATTTTCAAAACACCAAGAATTTGGCTACATTTGAAACTAATATCTCTTACGACAAGAGCCCCTTGGATTTCTAGAGAGGCACAAATAGGATTTTTTCTAAGGATCTGCACAGGATTTATTAATGTGTGTGGGTCACACTGTACTCAGCATTCCACACAAACCTGCAAAGAAAGAAGCACTCCGGGTGAGCCGGAGGGGTCCTCCTTCAGTTACCCCCTGCAGCAGTTTGCTGCTGCAAGCTTGCAGCAGACCTAGACGGAAACACATAGAAGAGGGCAAAGTACACACACACAAAAAATAAACACAGATTAAAGATAATGCAAAAAAAACCCAAAACACAACAAACTCAAATAAAGCAAAACACATACCCACAATAGTGGTATTTAGAAAGAAAGGATTTGCGTGTCTGATTTTACCTAGATTACTTCCAGTACGACAAGGACCCAAATTATTCTGATTTGTGTTCAGTTTTCCCAAATTAGGATCTTGGTTGATGTATTCAAAGCTGTCTTGCAAGCTAAATCCAGAGAGGGGGAGGAAGGAAGAAGAGGACAAAAATGTCAAGAGGCTACTAAAGCTGTTTTCTAATAGACTTGCCAATACAGACAAAAACCGATCATTCAATACTTTTCTTTATAAATAAAGTCTCACACTACCAAAGGGAATTAAACCGGCAACTTTAGAGGAAATTTTTGGAGCAAAATAAAAGCTTTCTGCAGGTAGCTAAACCCATACTACTAAACAACTGTATTTCTAACAATTTCATATTATATAATGGGACACCAAACTCTAAATTTTGCTTCAGTGACTGACACCTAAGATACTGCTATTCATTTCTAAATTTTGCTTTAGCAACTGACACCCAAAATGTTGCAATTCATTTCATGGATTTTATATAAACCCTCAAAATGAAATTAATTTTAACTCTAACATTCATGAGCAATTCAGCAATTTTTTTAGGGGTAAGATATAACAGAAATTATGATTCTCATAGAAGTTTGATTTCACAACTTCTAAAAAGTTAGAATTATTCAAATAATGTGAGAGAAGTCCAGGCACGGTAGTTCACACCTATAATCTAAGTGCTTTGGGAGGCTGAGGCAGGAGGATGGCTTGAGCCCAGGAGTTTGAGGTTGCAGTTAGCTATGATGCACTCTAGCCTGGGCAAGAGAGCCAGACCCCCCCCACAAAAAAAAGTGAGGTAAGTAGATTTTATTAATTTGTTGTATATATTAACAAGTAAAATAAATATCAAGACTTTGAGGATAACATAGCATGGTAAGGCCAAAATAATTTTTACTTAAATCTGAGCTCAATGTTTTATTATAAGGAGTTAGAATAATAAACATTCAGGTAATCCTACGGGTCTGAAAAAAGAATATCTCATAAAAAATAAACATTAATTCTCTTACTGGCTTAAGTCATGACAGTCAAATGTTAACTGCTCAAACTATTTTATTGAAGAGTAGAGAAAGACTTACTAAAGGGTACCCAAATATTCAAAGGAATATATTTTTAATTTTTCAGAATTATTAAAAGAAAATAGCCTTTTTTGGGCCTTAAAAATGCTCTTTAATTTATAACAAGCCTTTATTTCAAATTTACCAATGATAACAGATGCTTTGCTGCTTTACTGAAAAAAAGTATATGAAATAATTCTCCTTGAAAATCCAAATATGAATAAATGTGCCAAGATGAGAAGTTATTAGACATTCCAGTATTCTTAGTCTATGCAGAAGTGTAAAATTAGACGGGAAAAAAATCAAGAGTGAAAACCAAAATAATGCATGGCCTAAGTACCAATCAATCACAAAGGCTAAACTGGCCACTCAGAATAGATGGCAACCCATCTTGCCATGCAGGTGTGTATCAGCCTAGAAAAACTCACTATGTACTTTAATCCTTCAGAAATAAATGCATAAGATTTTTTAAAAGATAAAATGATATTAGAAAATACCATAAAATCATTAATGTAGCCCCTTCCTTTTTTTCCTTTATTTTTCATTATTCAGGGAATTAAAACTTGGTGACTGGCAATAGGAACACAGTGGGTAATAGATGGGAGACCCAAAATATATAAAGACAAATAGTCATCTGTCTTTAAGGCTACCTGGTAAAGTCAAAGGCCTTTTCCCACTCACTGTTTATAGGACAATGGCCACTTTTAAAAACCCTTTGTTAACTTGGACTCATCTTGCTTCTCATTCCAAAATGCCTTTAAAGAATTACTCTATCCAGAAATAGACACTTAAAAAAATAGGGGTCAGGGGAGAGTGCAAAACTCCACACTTACTTATTTGTACTTCCACAGAAGCTGCCCATTCTAGCAGAGAAGACTTTACTAATCATCAGTTGTGGAGGAGAGCTGGGGAAAAATAAAAAAAAAAGAAGAGGGGGAAAAATGCATTTTTGAGTTAAAGAGTCAATATCACCATTCCACTTCTCACAACTGGTAAAAAGAGAAGCCCAGACTCACCGTATATAGTGTATCTTTAAGGTGGAGCCTTTGTAACTCATTGCAACTGAGCCAAACATCATTTCCCCTAACATGTTGACATCAGAAGCTGGTCTTGTATACTACATGCCAGAAACCAAAACCAAAGTTAGTATGTGGAACATGATATGCAATATACAACGCAATAAAAAATAACGTTTATTAATTTTTGGGTCCCTCATTAGTTTAGTCAGTAATTACAACTCTTTTTCAATGCTGCAATTGGTCATTTTATAATCTTAATCTATAATGGTGATTGCCTATTTTTCCCCCAAATTATTACTAACGTTCATGATTTCTTTATACAATATCTTCACACAGGATCCAAGTGTTTTAACAGAGTTCATTTTTATTCCTTTTATGAGAAACAAAGATTACCATTAACTCCATTTGTAAACACTAAATAGAAAGGTTAAATTACGCAAGAAACAGAGTAACTCTTCTTTTGGTACTAAGAACACATCCTGAACAGAAATATGGTTCATTATTATTCAACCAAATAATAAACAAGTGTTGATCAAAAACACCAACTGGTGCAGACAGGATTTTGTGAGGGTTCAAAAGGTATCTGATGGTCTGACAACTCTGAAGTTTTACAAATATGTTTGACCTCTCCCGTTTCTGAGCAGTCCTCCTCATGCCTTTTGTCATCCAACGGGTGGGCTGTGCTGCCTCCACTTCCCCACTCCGGCTTGCCTGCTCCCCTCCTGCAGCCTGACTTTGTCTCTAATGCTCCATCTATCCCAACTGCTCTGATGATGACCTCCGCCTCCCTGCCAGATCCAATGCACACATTCCAGTCCGATGTATTAAACTTCTTTCACTATATTGATGCTGTTAATTATTCTCCTTTTTGAATCTCTTCTTTCTCAGATCATCCCTGGAACATGATTGGTTCCTCAGAGAGCACTTGCCTGCATTTTCAACCATTCTTCTAATTTTGATTATTACTTACATAGAAGACCCCCCTCCCCGCCCCGCTGCCCCTGGTGTCTTTATCTCTAGGCCCAGACCTCTCCTTGAGCTCTAGAATCCTATACCCCAATGCACTCATTCACATTTGAATATTATATGTGACATGTGAACGAATGCACTGGGATATAGGCTTCTTAGCATCTACGTTAAGTGCTGGTGGCACACTTATGAACAGGATGGGTATGAATGGTGAGCAAACAAGCACCCCAGCAGAGATGGACCAAAACAAACAACTATCTCTCTGTACCCCAACCTACTAGCCAGATTCTCTGCTAGTGTGCTTTCCACCCAAGGAAAAACATGGGAATCATCCTTAATACTCTCTTCTGAATCTTTTATTTTTTTAAACTCCAAACACACACACACACACACACACACGTATATATACATTGATGCACATATACAGACCTACTCAGACATGGTAGCAGAGGTAAATCTATCAGCCTGTTCAACTAGGTTCCTCTCTTTGGTTATAGCTCACACCAACCTCTGCACAACATGTGACAGAAACCAACTGGCTTTCACATTCTTTATTAATAACTTCCACCCATCTCCTCCATTTTATAATCTGCTTTTTCTTAGGGTACAAGGGCCACATTCCAACTGTGATTCTCAACTAGCTGAAAATTTCACTCTATATACTCTTTTAACTGCAAACTTCTTTGAGACCCAGGAGCACTGTGAAATAAGAGTAAATGAACTGCACAAATTCTATGAAATTAACAAAGCCCTCTAGAGCTGTGGCTTCTGGTAACTTCCCTGCCTTTGCTTTTCCAGCAACACAGTAGACAAGATTCTACATGGGTTTAAAAAAAAGTTTGATATATCCTTCATCAATTAATATCCTTTTGCTATTCAATATTTACAAAACATTTCTTCGAGTTAATATTTCTCAATAACCCTAACACACACATATACACACACTGCATTCAAAATGCCACCAGCTCTTTGTCCCACATGTTCGAGTTAGGTGTTGCCATTCCTTTCTTCACCTATACAGGCCTTTCTTCCTTCTATCGATAACTTCTACGTCCTTAGGATGCCCATATACATTCTCTGAATCCTTAGCAGTTCTCATAACAAAACTGGAAAATACATGTTTATTATTCCGGATGTGATGGCAAAGCATATGAAACAAGATAATTAACTTGATTTCTAATATTTCTTCCTCATTCCGAATGTATTGTGCTGTATCACCTCTGTTTGATCACGGTTTTTATTGAGAGATAAAAGCCAAAGTGCGAAAACTATATTGACAGGAAACATTTAGGAGTGCCCTGCTGAATACCTGTGCTCACATTCCTGGAGCAGAGCCCTGAAGCAGGCATTATTCCCTCAGGAGAAAGCATGGTAAATTACTCCAGCCCCACGGGGCATTCCTACGGAAGGAGTGGTTTTACCTGGTACTTCGGAAGCTGCTCCTTAGTGTGGTGTAAAGATCCCCCAGAAGAACCATGGGAAGAGATGCTGCTGCTGCTGCTGCTGCTGACACTGCTGCTTCCTTGACAGCACTTGGGGGACATTTTAATAGGGACATCCTCTGTTTTCTGGGTTGGGAGAGACAGGCGAGGTAAAGGATAACTGAGTATATCAGGCTTTGTCAACATGTTCTTTACTGGGAATTTCTTTGCTAAAACATTCTGGTGTCTAAGTTGCATTAAAAACCAGAAGCTTTTAAAAATTTTTTCTAATGACAAAAAAATATGGTTCCTGAGAGTCTATAGTATTTGGGGAGGTGGGTACTATTAATAGACAAAAGGTGGTGGGATATATGCTAAGACTTTACTCTCATTTAATCATTTAACTACTTATATTTCAATTCATATTTTAAAATCATCAGTAAGAACTGATCTGCTTTGGTTATTAGAAGATTTTTAGTACTATGTAGAGTCATAACCTATTATATCGATAAGAAGAAAGATGACACTTCAAATTTAAATTTTTACCAAGCAAATAAAACTAAGGAAACAAAACTATTACAGAACTGGCTCATGTCTTTAACACACCTCATCTAGTACTCCTTTTTAAAGGTACAGGAAGGAAAATCAGTGAGGTTGAATTTGTGAAGCATGAAGTCAAAACCTTGAAATAGGAGCTACTGTGAATCCACAGCATGTGATGGAAATATGGTCTTTAAAGGTTAGGAATAACAGAGGATTATCGACTATACAGTCCCTAAATAGAGTTCACTGCTAATTTTTATCACAGTGACATAAAGGTATAAAGATACACCTTAATTTTTACCTCCCTCCTCCACCAGAATATATTACTCTCTACAGAAGCTTCCTGTACTCTCTATAAGTTGTTTCTATTCTGAGTCTTCTTTGCCTTTTTTTTTTTCCTTGTACAGCTTTTGCTTGGAAAAAACATGAATGCGACTGCAGCTTATCTAATCTCCAGTGTGACAGTCACACTGGTGGTCTAATGCAAATGCCTGCAGTCATGTGCTTGATACAAACTCATGACGTTTTGTGCTTGCCAAGGGGGGTTGAGGGGGAGCTGGAAATGGGAAAAGAATGTAATGAAAATACAAAACGTGCTGGTCCACAGCGGTCACTCCAGCAATGATGGCACTCAAATGGACTTGGTTATTCCCAAACATCCAGCACTCCCTCAACACCCTCTTGAGTGCTGGCTGTTACTTAATACCACTTAAGCCAGAAGGCCGCCTCAGAGGGCCTAAAGTGACATGAAGTCCCACCTGCCTCATGGACTGCTAGACCCTTTGGCTGGAGTACAACATGCTGAACTGTCTATAATTGGAGAGAGCACCTGGTACAGTGAATAGAGCACTGATTGGATTCTTTTGTAGTGTTGGACAAACTACAATCCTCCCTGAACCTAAAATTGCCTTTCTGATTAAATGAGTGCTTCTAAGAAAGCTTTTGTTCCAGATTTCAGCGTTATCACTACTCTGGTATACTGAAGCTTTTAGTTCGTTTTGAAAACTTTTAAGATTCTTTTTTCCTCTGTCACCACTATTAGCAGCCCTAGTGATGGGATGTGGGTACTCAGCTAAACCATCTGTGTGAGGCTTTCAGAGAAATGGGAAATAATGGGGTAACCATCTCCTGTGCACCAAAGGGTCAAGTGCTGGCTCACCTAAACTACTTTTGATACAAATCTACCATTAAAGCCTACAGTGAATCACCTGAGAGATTTCTCAGCACTACCCCCACCCCCACCCCCACCCACCTAACAAGCCCAACAACTACTATAATGATTAGCTACCTGGCAGAACTCCATTTTAAAACACTGTGGAATCCACCCAGTGAAACTGCCTTTAACCAAACACTTCCTTCCTGCAGAAATGATCCTTATCAAAAGCAGGAAAACAGGCCCTTGGCCCTGATGAGACAAAGACTGTGTTATAAACTGTTCATTTACTCAGCTACACAGTCTACAAACTGCCAGAATTTATGGGTAGCAAATTACTGAACATAAGAATAAATACAAGTGGATTTATTTAATTTGGAGGCATCTGAACAAACACTGAAAAGAGAGTGAAAGGTCTAAAGGTGACCATTTAGAAGTACCCCGGACTCACATCCAAAAAGACTTGGGAAGGACCAGACTCTTCTCCTCACCTTAAACACGTTACTTTACCTTTCCCATTCTGGCTTCGAGGGATCAAGAGCTGCTCTGTCCTCAACTCTACCCATCCCTGGGCCTCCCACCCCCTGCCCCAGACCTCCTCCCATCCCTACCCAATCCACAAAAAAGGAGATGAATAAAAGCTTCCTTGGTCAGATAGGTTTGAGAAACACTCCTTTTTGAAGATGATAGTGCAGGTTTGTATAGTGAAGCCCTATAGCGAAAGCTATTTAATTTTGTTTAACCCAGTTCTACATAATACTTATTATCTATGAGAAACACTGGACAGAATGATCTATTAATTTCCCTTCACACTAACATTTTAGCACTTTATGAATTTTTAGAGTTCTGTTATCCCACTACCTTTGATGCACATACTTGGCATCAAAATCCTACTGGATTGCAACTCACCAGCAGATTCACCTCTAGTGATACTGATAGTACACTGCTTAGCTCCTGTCATGATAACTTGCCTACTGTTTCACCTGTGTTTATTCATGAGCACATGCATGCCTGCTGGGGTGGGGCTTTGCTTATGTTTCTTCTGAACCATCGATGGTCCTATATAATATAACTCAAAAAGAAGCATTCATACCTGAGCTGCCACCTCTTCAATCTTTTGAACAGCTTTAGAATCAAACAAGATTTGTCTGCCTCTCCTTTCACAGTCCTGGTAAACTATCAGGCGAATCTCATTCAGGTCAAACTCCGAACATGACCAACTGTGGATTAAAAAGGGAGAAAGAAGTTATGTTATCTGCGACATGTGGGACGACTGTGGACAGATAAGTTTCCCAGCCAACGTGCCTTCGTGCATGTAATGAGGCCACGAGTGTGCCAAGACCATGATCCCCTCAGACCTGAGGCAGCGAGTGAGCCCCGGGCAGACAGTCTTGTACATAGATTCCAACGAGCCATATGGATATTGCCAGTTTTTGCGACAAAGGCTGGGAAGATGCTTTACATAATAAATCACTGGAGAGAAAGCTTCTCCTTCCAAAGCCAGTTTGGACACAGATGGCAGCCAGAAATCACAAGGACATGCAGAGAGGGCTAAATTTGGATGCCTGGGATCTTGGGATGGCACATCGGAATTAAAGGAGTGTTCGAACTTCTGTGTCATTGGGCAGGGGACCATTTGGAGCAAGATATTAGAGCCTTCTCGGCTCTCCTCCCCACCTCCGGTCACCCACACTCAAGTCAAATTGAGAGGAATTACATATCCTAAAATTTATTATTTTCCCCTACTATGACTGGTTCTAATACAGGAGTTTTGAAAACCAAGCGCATCACTGTATGGCATCTGAATTGCCAATAATTACAGTCAGCAACAAAGGAAACATGGCTTGTTCCTAAGCAAACCAAAAGTTATTGGGATAAAACTGCTCTGAAGAAAATATAAGTTTATTCTTGAGTAATAAAAGTCAGCATGAGGGAACTACAGAAAAAGTAATCATTTAGAATGTACCACTTTGGGCATACTCAATTTTAATGCGTTAATCCATTCAACACATATTTGAATGCATATTAGGTTCCAGGCACTGCAGTAAATGCTAGAGACTCAGCAGTTATTAACCAGACTTGGTCCCTGCCCTTATGGAGTTCATGGTTTAGTGGGGAATACTAGGCTAATAATCATACATAAATATATAACTACAAATTGTCAAAAGTGCGAAAAGGAAAAATAAAGGATATGATAGTCTCAGATGTCCAGAGTGAAAAGGTGGGGAGAGGGGCAGGGAAGTCCCTAAGGACTTGAATTGACATTTAAACACAGACCTGAAGAAGCAAGAGTTAAGGAGAGAAAGTGAATGAGGCCGGGCGTGGTGGCTCACGCCTGTAATCCTAGCACTCTGGGAGGCCGAGGCGAGCGATCGCTCAAGGTCAGGAGTTCGAAACCAGCCTGAGCGAGACCCCGTCTCTACTAAAAATAGAAAGAAATTAATTGACCAACTAAAAATATATACGGAAAAAATTAGCCGGGCATGGTGGCGCATGCCTGTAGTCCCAGCTACTCAGGAGGCTGAGGCAGTAGGATCGCTTAAGCCCAGGAGATTGAGATTGCTATGAGCTAGGCTGACGCCACGGCACTCACTCTAGCCTGGGCAGCAAAGTGAGACTTTGTCTCAAAAAAAAAAAAAAAAAAGAAAGTGAATGAGGACCGCAGCAAGGAGTGGGAGGGACACAGTAAGGCGTAAGGAGAGAAAGAAGAAAACAGCCAGAGAGAGGGTGCTGTGAGGTGGGCTGGGAAGTCAGGCAGGGCCAGGATTGTGCTCTGTGAGATGAGAAGCCAAGGAAAACAGACGGCTGATCAGATCAGATCTACACTTTTAGAAGTTCAATCTGGAGGCTCAAAGAACACAGGGGTGGGACAGATGAACAGTGGAAGCAGAAAGGCCGAACAGAATTTACAGTAGGAGTTCAGGCCCTCTGGGATGAAGGCTGGGGTGGCAGCAACAGAGGTGGAGGAAAGGGGACAGACATTGGCTGGGAGGCAGAACTGAGGAGGTCTCTGAAGGCCTGGATGGGTGCCTGAGGCAAAAGGGAGCCGGCTGCTTAGAGAACCCTGAGGGGAAGTTTTAAAGGGATGGATGATCGATAGATGGACAGACAAGACTAACGAAAGCAAACTGTAAAACTAAGACGGTATGATTGAAGTGAAGTCAGACACTTCTGGATTCAAATCCAAATGCTCTAAGCTTCACCAGTATAATGAGAATACTGAGGCTGACCTCCCAAAGCTGCAGTATGGGTTAAGTGAAATATGTAACATGCTTCACGCAAAGGGAGACACATAGTAAGTGCTCCAAAATGGTAATAATTAGCTCAATGTTATGATTTTTAAAGAAAATTAATACAGCGTGTGGCACCAAATCACGAATTGTGCATTTCTGGTCCTTTCCTTTTTCATACTGAGCATATTCTTTTAAGGTAGCTGATTTGTTTTCTTAAATTCCAGCAGCAAAACATATAAAGTTCTGTTTGTACCTTCTTTCAACAACCTGTGTTCTAAGCTGTCATGCCCAACATCCTTTCCTCTTAATTTTGATGACGACATGGCAAGTTTATTTTGGAAACCATTTTTCCTCTACTCTCAGCCCAGAGGTATTCCATGTTCCAGGTGAAACATGGCCACATGATCCAAGCTGACTGTGTGAGCAGGCCCCAAACTTAGTTGCTCAGTTCATAAATGGCAACCCTGGAGTTGGTGGTGGCTATTTTTGCCATCACGAAGAGCCTGTCTGAAAATGAAGTCAATGCGGAGGAAGGCAGAGGTGAGCAATGGAATGAATGAGATAGACTCCTTTTGGCACTCGAAGACAGCTGTTCCCGAGTAAGCACTATTCCTGGAGTTAGTTTTCCATCATAACCAAAAAAGCCTGATAACTGTGACCCAAAGCACTAAATTTTAAAATTACTCAAGGTCATTAAAAACATTCTCCAAAATTATGTATTATTAAAACATAGTACACAGGTTGAAGTTATTAAAAGAAATCAACAAAGATTTAATTGCCTTGTGTCTTCTTGTTCAATCTATTTTGCCCCAATAATTTCATGCTGCCAAAACAGCATTATAATTTACAAGCAAGTTGTTCAATCCTTATTTTTGAGGAATAACATTTATTCAAATATCAACTAAACTGAAGATAATCTGTCTAGAAGAGCTGAAATTTAATAATGGCCCTAATACCTTATTAAATGTTTCATGGTTTTTTCAATTACAAAAAGATGGAAATAAAAGACACATGGAGGGAAAAGTATGTATGTCAGATTGTTCCATTTTTTTACTCAAATGCCTTAAAAATACTTTATAAAATATAAGGAAAACTCTATTCTTCCATGTGAATACTGTCTTTGGTTTAACAGCTAATTATAATTTTGACATTTACCATCTCTAATATTAGTAGAGGAAATTATAGTTAAGTAATTCGGTAAAGGAAATAGTGGCAAGACAAAGGCCATTAAATGAGTGCTTCAGAATGAGACAGACCCGGGATCAAATCTCAGCTAGCTTTGGGAAAGTCTCTCCTCCTAACACTTGTAAGGCCTGTTGTGAAGATTAAAGGAGATAATCTATGGAAATTCCAAGTACACTTCCAGTCTTTCCCTGCCATCCCCGATATACAGGGCTTGAGTTATTAGCAGTCACATGCCACATATATTCTCTTCATATTCACGTTCACTTCTCCATCCAGCCAACAGTTACTGGGGAACTTCTGTGAGCACTGACCATGGTTCCTGGTGTTTTACTAAGGACAGCTCTCCGTATGACTACGGGCAACTGTGCATGATTGAAGGAGGTATGAAAATAAGCCTGGGACTTTTGCCTTAAAATATCTAACCATTTCAGAGAAACGTATTCTAATCAGAACTGCCTCACTTCTCTGCTTTTGTTGAAAGCAAAGATAGAACGCTGTCCTTGAAGAATGGAGAATGTATTGTTTCTCCACTCTATGTCTACTTTATGACTTCAGGCACAATAGGATCAGATGATTTGTCTACCTTTTCTTACTGAAAAAGTTAAACAAAATGATTTATGTGAACCCTTTTTGGTTTTAAAATTCTACGATGCTAAGATTTGCCTGGGTAGAACTGAACCAGGTCTTATTTCTGGAATGATTTATCAAGACCTGAAAGCAAGTAACCAAAGTTTGAATTACTTCCCTGAAAAACAACAAGCAATAGTTTAAATGATTTAAGATAAAGAAAACAGAATTCTCTATAAAATATCTATAACCATGCAGTGTGGTTCAAATTACGTCCCCCAAAAAGATACCTTCAAGTCCTAATTCCTGTACCTATGAATATGACTTCGCTTGGAAATAGGATCTGTACAGATGTAATCAAGTTAAGATGAGGTCATACTGAATCAGTATGTGCCCTACTCCAATGACTGGTGTTCTCATAAGGAGGAGGAAATTTGGACAAAGACACAGAAGGAATAATGAGCAGGGGATTCACTGCAGACCGAGGGCACAGCACTAACAAAAGGGCAAATGGCACAATATCACTGGGTACTTGGAATGTGTCTACTGCAGAAGAATCGCACAGAGGAAATGAGGCTGGAAAGACACTTTAGCACTACTTGTGGGGGACCTTAAATGCTATGCCAAGGAATGCATATTTTGTTTTTCAACCCGTGGTGTGACAATTCTAAGCATTCAAGAAAAAAATGACACGATCTGCCCTGGTTTAGGAAGAGAACTAAAGTAGCTTGAGAAGACCATTTTCTGAGCAAACACAGAGGTAGTACTGACCTCTACATCTAGGATGTGAAGGAGTAATGGGCAACAAGGAAGAGAAAAGTAGTTGTATAACTTGTCACAGGGTGATTTGCTATATCCTCCAAGACCAGTGCTAGTGTTTGGTGTTGATTCTTCCCTTGAACTTTTATAGGAACCAGACTAGAAATGGGCCTGAGTATCCCCATGTTGAAAAGCATGATCTACGTTTTCCCTCTTGGTCTCACAGTAAAGAAGTAACACTATATAGTCAAAAAATAAGTTTAAATAAGAGTTTAAAAAACAGTCTTGTGATCCAAGAATGTAAATGTTCAAAGAGTCGGGTATGATAGAGAACTTTAAATGGTCCAAGAAAAGGTAAGATGAAACAAAACAAAAATGATCACAACAAAAACTGGCAAATCCTGCCCATTTAACAAGCAGTTCCTGCGTGCCTACTGTGTGCAAAGCATTCTATCAGGTACTGAGATAAAGCAGTGAACAAACCATTGCCCCTGGTCCTAGGAAACTTACTATATTTATGTGGTATTTTTCCAGCCACTCTGTTCTTTTTTTCTGCCAACTCTCACTGCTTCCTTACTCTCTCTTTCAAAAAAAAAAAAAAAGTTTCTAAACTTAAACAGAAATCTCTCAAAATGTTTGCTCAAGAAGAGTGAAGAGGCTCAAATGTCTATAACAATAAAGGAAGACTGGGGGTGGAAGAAAAGGGAAAATTATGCTTGAGATGGCAATCAGAGTTCACCCCGTCAGCATAAAATATACATTATTTCCCACCCAGTAACAAGCTATTTATTTCAAGAAAAACATTATGTAAATAGATGGCAGTAATAGATTTGGAATTCATTTATTTTTTGCTACATTAGTGTTCTCAGAAAGACAGCTAATAGGAAAAGTATATTGCAAATTAGTTGACTGTCCTTTCTTCTCCTTAGCTGCATGAATTGCCTGGTGTAATTTCAGAGGAACTGCATAAAAATTCACCACTAAGCTGCCGTCCTATGATCAAGATTACAGTAAAAAGTGCTTAAAGATTTCAGTCCTCATCAGAAACTTTAATATATAATGTAATATTAGTTTATGAACTATTCCAATTAAATGTATCCCACTGTTATTTTACCGATAGATGTTGGATGTTGGGTGCAATTTTTCTGTCATTAAGACAGTGGGTAAATCCTTTTATCCTTCTGTAAAAGAACATGTGGAATGAAAGAATAAATAGGTATAAACAATAGCATGGCATGGAAACAGCACTGGAACATAAGTGCAAAAGCACACTTCTGAATTCATTCCTTCTACACATTTTTGAGCACCTCGCTTGACAAAGGCACCATGGAAGATATAGGGAACAGAAATTAACTAGATCTAGTTCTCACCTCAAAATGCTTACAATCTGAAATGGAATGGTCAAAGCATAAATAAGTGAATTATGCTGTTAAAGGTACAGAGATAAATGCCTATAGGGTGTTACGGGGAACCTACTGTCAAGTCCACATGGGGAGGTGAGGGATGGTGCAAGTCACAGAGGATGTGATGCCGGAGACATGCGTTAGAATCCACGAGGGTAAAAAGGGCTTCCAACTCTAGCTCTGCCACTTTCAACCCGGGTGACTTTAGGAAAGCTCCAACCTGAGCAGTCAGCTTCCCAAAATGTATCTGCGTTATCTATCTCACAAGGTTGCCAGGAAAAAACAGAGAACAAGTATGAAAGCACTTTTAAAACTGTAAAGCATAATTCAAAGATCAACTCAGATACACAATCCCTTAACTGAGATCCTTGGGGCTACATGTTTCAGAATTCAGACTTTTTTTTAGAAATTAGAAAGATGCTTATACCGCGTATTACATAATACCTGCTCCAGGCATCTGAGCTATGTTCAAACTCCAACATCAAACAAATTAATATTTCACCAGCTTGAGGTATGAACACTTATGCCAAGTGGATTAGATAGAGACTATAAATAGCTTTGCATCAGTTCAGATCAATTCCAAAACATTTTTCAGAGATTTTAGGATTTTGAAATTATGGGATAAAGGAATGCTGACTGATGCAATGATTACCATGTCTGAAGAAGGGACAGAAGACTAGAAAAATAACTTTAAGATCCCCACATTTTCCTGAATCTAACTGATCTCTAACAAAAATGACAGCCAAAAGTTTAAGTAGGTTGTTTGTAACTCTGAGCTTGCTTCCCCCACTCCCTGCCAGTGAAACAATGCTATAAATGGTAGCAAAGGTCACAAGTGAAAACCACATAAGTCTTTAAATAATGTGTTCACACAGCAGTGACAAAACATTATAGTATGAGTCACAATACAGACTGAAGTTTGGGCGCTTATGAACAGGCAGCTACGAAGTACAGAAGAGGAAAAGACAGAACTTCTTCCTTCTTTTCTGAGTTCAGGGTCATGTTAGGTAAAACTCTAAAATAGGTAAAGTTTGTGTGTGGCACTCACAGCTGCAGTCCCCACACCCCTTTGCCCTGGGGCCACCATAGCACAGACATAACAGCAGAGCACTACATGGATGCCAGAACCTCTGGGCTGGAGGCAGGATCCAGAGCCTGAACCCAGTCACACTCCTTCACCGCTTAGTGCAATGTTTCTTCCTCTATAAAATGAAGGGGTGGGGCTAAAATAATCCCTAAACGTCTGGTCTTTCCAACTCTAACACACTGTAATACCAAGTTATTTATTTTAAATGTGCACAGTATAATTCAGAATAGATGATCCCAGCCAGGTACTAAAAGGAAAGCAATCTTATTAACCTACATTGCTACATGGTATCTATCCTGTAACCATTCCAGATATACTCTATACTTTGATAAGCATGCTTCTAATATAAAATCATCTCTAATCAATAGAACTTTCAAAGGTGCTAACAACAATTGAAGGGGAAAAGTACAAGTGCTTTCAAGGCAAGAGTGGGCAGGTCATCTTCCCAGCCAAGATTCTGCCCCTTGCTAGCTTTCCGATTTTATTGCTGCTATTATTAATAGTTTCTTTCCTTTCTCTCCTTTAAAACCCTACAGAATCTCTATGTATGGCCCATTTTTCCCAAAATGGTTCCTTTAATTCTTAAATGAGCATATTTATTCTCGTCTGATATCTATAAACTAGAAACCACTAGTACTTAAAAAAAAAAAAGAGCTTTGCTGTTCATCCCCATGCATACATAATTCAATAATCACTGAGCTAATTCTTTTATACCTCTGTCAGCTTAACCAAAGCAGTCAAGACTCATCATTATATACCTGGATTACTGAAATGTGTAACTGCTCTGCTAATAGGTAACTTGCATCAACATGATTTCATATTTCTTCCTGAAGGTAAGGTTTCCCATCCTCTTCCCCATTTCCACAGAAACTGTATACTATTAAATAATAACAAATGAATGAATTTCAAAATAAATACTCAAGATATTGCCTTATATATTTATCAATTCTAGAGCTAAATTATACACAGATAAGGTAATATATTTTCCTAGCAGTTTCCAGAGGTCAAAAACATGATTCTCTGTGTAAGGTCCCTCCATTTGTAAAATGAGAGAGCCAAAATAAATCATCACCTAATTTTGGTTGTAATATTATCTCTAAAAGAATACGGGTACAAACACACATACTTTTAACCCAGTATTTCACTTCTAGGAATTAATCCTACAGACAAACTTGCACAGGTGCAAAATAATTATGTAGAAAAAGATATTCATTGCAGCACTGTTTAGAATAACAAAGGACTGAAAACAAACTGTCAACATAAGATGATTAAATAAATTATGGTACATCCATACAGTGGAGTATTATATAGATACAACAAAAACTGAAGAAGCTCCTTATGTAATTATATAATATAAAATCCAAGGCATCATTTTAACTGGAAAAAAAGAAGTATAAAACATTGTATATAGAATGCTACCTTATATCTAGAAAAAGAAAAAATTGGGTGTGGGGGACTCTGGATTTTATTATAGAGTATAGAGTATCTCTAGAAAGATAAACAATGAATTGGTAATACTAGTTGTCTCCGGAATAGAAACCTGGGCTGTTGACATATAGAAGAAAGCAGAGACTCTTCACTGTACGCTCTTTACAGAGCACAGGGAAAGTCTTTCTCTGCACTATGTAATACACATCCATCAAAACAGCACAGTGAGAAAGAGTGTAGACTCTGGACCCAGGCACCTCTGCCTCTTCCTAGCTATGTGACTTTGTTCCTCAACATTCCCACCTGCAAAATGGGGATTATAGCACAAACCTCTTAAATGTTTTTTTTTTTCCCATTTCTTTTTAATTTCAAAAAATTAAGAGGGTACAAATGTTTTAGGTTACATGGATCACTTTTATAATGTTTGGCATCCCGGCTACCGGTGTGCCCATCATCCAAATAGTGGTCATTGTACCCATTAGGTAGGTTTTTGCTCCTCCCTTCTTCCCTTGGTTGATTTCCATTGAGTTTTACTTCCCTCTGTGCACATGTATGCTCATTGGTTAGTTCCAATTTAACAGTGAGCACATGTGGTGTTTGTTTGTCCATTCTTGAGATACTTCACTTAGGAGAATGGTCTCCAGTTCCATCCAGATTGTTGCAAAAGGTATTAATCCATCTTTTTATGGCTGAGTAGTACTCGATGGTATACATATACCACATTTTACTAATCCACTCATGAATTGATTCCACATCTTTGCAATTGTGAACTGTGCTGCAATAAACACTCGAGTGCTGGTGTCTTTTTTATGAAAAGTCTTCTTTTCCTTTGGGTAGATACCTAGAAGTGGCATTGCTGGATCAAATGGTAGGTCTACTTTTAGTTCTTTAAGAAATCTCCATACTGTTTTCCATAGGAGTTGTACTAGTAACCGTCCCTTTCTCTCTAAAACCACTCCAGTAGCTATTGTTTTTAGACTTTTAAGCCATTCTAACTGAGGTAAGGTGATGTCTCATTGTGGTTTTAATTTGCATTTCCCTGATGATTAGTGACATTGAGTATTTTTTCATATGTTTATTGGCCATTTGTCTTTCTTCTTTTGAGAAACTTCTGTTCATGTCCTTTCCTCACTTTTTAATAGGAATGTTTATTCTTTTTCTTGGTGATTTGTTTGAGTTCTTTGTAAATCCTGGATATTAACCCTTTATTGGATGTATAGCTTGTGAGTATTTTCTCCCATTTTGCAGGTTGTCTATTTGCTCCACTAATTGTTTCCTTAACTGTGCAGAAGCTTTATAGTTTAATCAAATCCCATTTATTAATTTTTGTTATTGCCATGATTATCATTGGGGTATTTAGTCATAAATTCTTTACCCAGGCCAAATATCTAAAAGAGTTTTTCCTACATTTTCCTCTAGAATTCTTATGGTTTGATGCCCTAGATTTAAGTCTTTTATCCATATTGAATTAATTTTTGTGAGTGGTGAAACAGGGGTCCTGTTTCATTCTTCTCCATGTGGCTTTCTAATTTTCCCAGCACTATTTATTGAATAGGGCTTCTTTTCCCCAGTGTGCATTGCTGTCTGCTTTGTTGAAGATCAGTTGGTTACAGGTAGGTGGTTTTATAACTGGGTTCCCTGGTCTGTTTCATTGGTCTATCTCTCTATTTTTGTACCAATATCATGCTGTTTTGGTTACTATAGCCTTATAATACAATTTAAAGTCTGGTAATGTGATGTCTCCAAATTTGTTCTTTTTACTTAAGATTGCTTTGGGCAATTTGAGATCTTTTCTGGTTCCAAATGAAGCATAGAATTATTTTTTCTAGATCTGTGAAGTATGACACTGGTAATTTGATGGGGATTGCATTGAATTTGTAGATCACTTGGATAATATGGACATTTTAACAATGTTGATTCTACTAATTCATAAGCATGATATGTTTTTTCATTTGTTTGTATCCTCTGTGATTTCTTGCCTCAGAGTTTTTGTAGTTCTTCTTGTAGAGGTCTTTCACCTTCTGTAAGTGTTGTTGTGATAATTAAATATAAACTCAGTGAGTATACTCTAAATACTCGCCATGACTTTGTGCCTTCTGAATGTCAAACCATATGACTGTACTGTCTCTTGAAAAATTAAAAATAACTAAGATGGGGACTACAGCAGGAACACCCTATTATCTATTATTATTTTAAGACAAACATTCTTAATTACTGTTTCTTTTAAGAGACTTCTTGGTAGCTGAAGCATGAGGCAGTGGGTGAACTCCTACAGGGAAACCACCTTAATGAATTCAAGGCATTCAGATTGAGTTTTCAAATATGTAGTTTGGCCTTAGACAATGACATTTATTGAGCTTTCTTCTCAGCATTCATTTACCACATTTTACTGTCCTTCTTCATTCCCTGCCTCCTTGAAGGGACAGGAGAAAGTTTCTCTCTAAAAACAACTCCTCTTCTCATTTATTAAACCCATTTATAGTTTTCAGTTTGTGATTGCTGTTGTACACTGTATCAAATGGATTTCTATGAATACCATAATAAATATCTGCCTTTTTTTTTTTTTATTGCATAATTCTCACAGAGCCTAGAAACACCAGTTCCAGGTCTGGTGTTTGGATATAGGCAGGGGAAGACTGGTAGTCTGAGCTGCACAGCACATACACAAATAAATGTCTAACATTTTAGAGTTTGCCAAACACTTGTACAGAATTCACCTGAGTCAACCTTCACATGTGTTCTATGAGAGCCAGAATTAAATAATCTATTCTACATAGAAGTCAGGAGACTTTAACAACGTTGTTACTAGTAAGTGGCAAACTCAAGACTCAAACCAATGTCTCCTGACTCAAAATTCTGTGCTCTTCCAACTCCACTACACACACTTACCACCTTAAGATTAGTAGCAAACAAGTCAAGGTAACATCCTCTGCCTTCCAGGGCCTTCCTCTGCATTTCCTTCTGAGGAGTAAAAATATGCTTCATTTGAAAAATAAAAATGCTGGTGATATAATGTTAAGACTGAAAAGCAGAACACAGAATTATGCATATAGTGTGACTTCAACATATGTTCTGCTAAAAAAAAAAAAGTATAAGATCTATGATGAAAACTATAAAATTTGGATTTAAAAAAATCAAAGAAGAACTAAATAAATGGAATATTTCATGTTCATGAACAGGAAGACTCAATACTGTCAAATTGATCTAAAGCCTCAATGCAATCCCAATCAAAACCTTGGTAAGTTATTTTGTGGATATTGACAAACTTACTCTAAAGTTTATATAGAAAGGCAAAAGACCCAGATTAGCCAATACTATTTAAGGGGGAATAATAAAGTCAGAGGACTTATACTAACCAACCTTTCCTGTACAGCTACATGAATCAAAATGGTGTGGCACTGGCAAAAGAATAGGAAAATTGATCTATAGAAATGAATAGAGAACCCAGAAAAAGATCCACATAAGTATGAGTCAACTGATATTTGACAAAGGAGCACAGGTAATACAATGGAGAGAAGATAACCTTTTCAACAAATGGTGCTAGAACAACAGGACATCCAGATGCAAAAAATGAATCTAGACACACACCTTACATCCTTCACAATAATTAACCCCAAGTGGATCACAAACCTAAATGTAAAATGCAAAACCATAAAAGTCACAGAAGATAACACAGGAGAAAATCTAGATGACCTTGGACATGGTGAAGAGGTTTTAGATACAATACCAAAGGTATATAACAAATTATTGATAAGCTTGTCTTCACTAAATTAACAACTTCCGCTCTGAGTAAAACACTGTCAAGTGAATGAGAAGACAAACCACAGACTGGGAGAAAATATTTACAAAAGAGGTATCTGATAAAGGACTGTTATCTAAAATAAAGAACACTTAAAACTTAACAATAAGAAAACAATCTGATTAAAAAAAATGGGGAAAAGACCTTAACAGATACCTCACCAAAGAAGACATAGATGGCAAATAAGCATATGAAAACATGCTCCACATCATATGTCGCTAGAGAAATACAAATTAAACAACAATGAGGTATCACTACATGCCCATTAGAATAGCCAAAATCTGGAACACTGACAATGCCAAATTCTGGTGACGATGTGGAGCAACAGGAATTCTCATTCATTGCTTGTGCCACTTTGGAAGACTCGTAGTTTCTTACAAAATTAAACATACTCTTACCTTATCAGCAATATTATTCCTTGATATGTAACAAAATGAGTTGAAAGCATATGTCTACACAAAAGCCGATACACAGATATTTACAACAGCTTTATTCATAATTGCAATAACTTGGAAGCAGCCAAGATGTCCTTCAGTAGGTGAAGAGATAATCAATGAAATATTATTCAGTGCTAAAAAGAAATGAACTATCAAGCCATGAATAGACATGGAAGAAACTTGAATGCATATTGCTAATTGAAAGAAGCCAAGCTAAAGGCTATATACAGTATGATTCTAACCAAACGACATTCTAAAAAAGGCAAAACTATGAAGACAGTAAAAGGATGAGTGGTTTTGGGGAGTTAGGGAAGAGGGAGGCATGAACAGGCAAGGCATGGAACATTTCTACCACAGTGAAACTATCCTGTATGAACAGGCTACAGGTCAGTATAATTCTGTCAAAACCTATAAAATGTACAATACCAAGAGTGAACTTTAATGCAAACTATGGACTTTGGGTGATAATGATGCGTCGATATAGATTCGATTGTAACAAATGTACCACTCAGGTGTGGGATGCTGGTAGTAGGGTTCTGAGTGTGTGGGGGCAGGGAGTATATGGGAACTGTATACTTTCTGCTCAATTTTGCTGTAAACCTAAAACTGCTCTGAAAAATAGTCTATTTAAAAGGAAAAAAAAAACTTTTTAAAAAAGTTTCAATTCTCAAGGGAATTTTTAAAATATAGGAACTTCTGGAATAAGCACTAGTTTTAAAATAGTGATAGGATGATTCTCTGAAGATCCTTTTGGTCTGTTATAGTTTTCTAGAAAAGCCCAGTGAAGATGAGAACCGAGAACACATTGCTTGAGCTTTGAATGTAGCCATCAAAAGTCTGCCCCTGCTTCAGCAGGGTTACAAGCCCTTGTTCTATCCACCCAGCTGGAGAGGGGAGGTCAGTCCTCACACACTGCTCTACAGACCTAATCCTCTCATGTGGTCTTGCCCCTACCAACAGAGGAAAAAGTTCCCATAAAAATAGTTCACACTAAGGTATCAGTTACTGCAAAGAGAGAACAATGCTTACATACAAAGAAACAATATAATCACAAGAGTTTTTTCAATCAAGCAAAGGCTGATGGGAGAGGTCTAATACCTAATGGGCAGGCAACCTGTGCCTCCCTCTCATGGCATGGTGTGCAGCTGCTAGACAGGTCTAACAGCACACCTCCACCTGATTCACATTCTCACGAAGGATCATTTCCCTTCTGAATCGAACTCATCTTCACCCTCAGGCAATATTTTTCATTTTAGGATGCACACCAGGCATGTTCCTGCCTTAAGATCTCTGTACTTGCTGTTCCCTCTGAAAACATACTTCCTCAAATACCCACATGGCTTGTTCCCTCGCATGGAAAAATATCACCACTGAGATAGTTCTGACTCCCTTGATTACCCAGGCCACCTTTTCACATCTCTCTAACTTTGGGACTCATGGGTCACTGACAGGTAATCGGCATGTTAGAGCTGGAAGAGACCACAGATACCACCTATTCAGTGGTTCTCAGATTTGGCTTATCGTTAGAATTACCCCCAAATCTGTGTGTGTCTGTATGCGTGGGTGTGTGTGAGTTAATCACCAAAACTTGAGAGGCTCTATCTCCAGGAACTAGTGAATCTGAAGTTGAGGCTCAGGAGCTTACATTTTTAAAAACACTTCACACATTTGGGAACCACTGTCCCCAGTATACCACTTAACTTTTTTTGGAAAAGAGAGATGAGGTGATGTTCCCAAAGACACAGTGACTTCAAGGCAGAGAAGGCCCCCAGATAATGAAATCAGGATAGAGAAGATTCCCAAATCAAAGTTCCTTCCACTATATCTGGTTCTACAGTCTAGAATGTTAAGTGTGAGAGCTGAATTTTTAAAAAAAAGAAAGAAAATTAGTAAGTGGAAAAAAATAGCTTAACTTTACTAAGTTCTATTTTTGCCTTTGGGCAGGGTGAGGCATGAAAGTGAACAGATGTGGCACAATGAGAAAAAAGAATTTTTATTCACATCTGTTACATAAAGACCTGAAAGTAGTTTTGGGGTTTTTTTTGTTGTTGTTGTTAACCTTTCTTAAACCCCTCAAGATAGGAAGGTTGATGGATGTATGCATACCTGATACCCACATATCCCCTTGGGGCCCCATAAAAGGAGAGAGAATTCCCAGGAACCTTGGTGTTTTTACAGCCCACAGACTGGAGACTCCCTTCGGTGAGTTTTGATTGGGAGCTCAATTATAATCTTAGATGGGTCACAAGTTATTGCTCTCACCAATTCCCACCAGGGCTTGCTACATCACTGTTCAGCAGTTATTCAGCTTTTGTTACTACAACAATAAAAGGATAAGGCTAAGCTGGAGCCTGACTCACAACAGGAGTCATGACAGGAGAACCAGGAATCATGGACAGTGCAGTGAGCGTTCCAGGTCAGCACAGGGCTGAGCAGGAACTGGAGGAGAAACGGCTTCAGAAGCTGCCCAGTGACAGGCCTGCAGACCCCAGAGCTGGAGTCACCTGGACTTCTGTCTGGAACATTGTCATTCTGGACACATTAGTTATGATGACTAATAACAGTGCTTTACCCTGTTACATCATCCATGCTTACCCAAATACGACCCAGACAAATGTTTATGTCAGTTGTCAGCTTCTATGAAAATCCCCTATACTAAGACTGCTCTGATTTATTCCCAGTACGTGATGTATCCTCAGAGGGAAAAGATGAATGTTTTTGAATCCTAAATCAGACATGACACTGCAGCAATACTAAATCACCACTGTAATCCTTCACTTATTCACTCAGTCAGTCTCGAATTACATCAACCAGTGGAAATAAACTCTTCTAACTAGTCAAAGAAAAATCCTCACGGCACATAAAATCAGTAAAAAGGGAAGGAATGCAGGAAGGGCAGAAGAGCTTGTGACAGCAATACCCAATGCAACTGAAAGAGTCACACCCAGCAATTCACAACCTCCTGGTGAAGCTGTCACAAAGCACAAGACCATCAGCTGACTAGGGTTTCATTTTTTTTCTCTACCCACTTCATTCAACCTGTCCAACAGCTACATTTACTATTAAGTATCATCAAAGTAGAATGGTTTTCAGTTCCTATGTGCAGAACGCAGTGGAAAATACTCTTCCCATTCCTATATCCTGCGTCATACTTTTTTTAATGACCTTTTACTAGAATCTTCAGAATTTTTTGGTCCGTTGCCTTAGCATCTCTCTTTCTCTCTAAATCTGTGACTATTTTTGTATTTCCTAGTCAGTAATCCTAACTGCTATAAATAAAGACTTGTAGTAAAAAATCATGGTCAGCTTATCCATGTAAAGCAGTTTACTTCGTGAAAATACACCCTGGTTTCTGTACTTTCTTGTTAAGCAACCACCACAGACAATTTAAGGATTTTCTTTTTTAAGTAGAATTAGTTCATATAAATATAAAGAAGACAGATATCTACACTTACTAATCTGCCTGCTTCTTCCATCCTGCTGATTGTAAAGCAGTACAGAGAATTTCTTCTGAATTCAAATTTCAAGATATGAAACTGTAAAGCACAATTGACTCTGAAGTGCTTTGTTTCACTTCCTCTTCAGGGTGTGAAGGGTATATTTTAAAGACAAGATTATGACAAGTTTTCTCTTGCCATCAGAGAAATGATTCATAAATAGGCCTAGCAAATACTCCCAGATTTCTCCTATAAACAACCCTATGGACTTATCTAATTTGCTGGGAAAGTTTGAAAAAAATCAAAAGTTGTTAGCAGCTTTGGTATAGTATTTTAAGAAAGAAAATTGGAAGCAATTATTTGAAGACTGTACCATATACCCAGAATCATATTTCAGAGTTACTAGATTTGAAGTGAGTTTTAGCAAGGAATTTTTTTTAATGACAAACCATCTAAGATGCCTTTCATCGAACTATAGTTTTTTGTTGACTCTGGAATTTTGTGAAATGAATTGAACCCCAATATCTGTCATTACAGATTTTAAGGGGAATGGAAATGCAGATAAAGAGGACATTCTGTCTTGAAATGTTTCATGCCACACGAACCACTATGAGATGATCAAAATGTTTCTTTCTGCACTGAACTGTGTCAGTTTTACACTGTGACCATGATTAGGCATGCAACATGATTCTATTGTATTTGTGGAATCTTACTCTTCATCTTTTCAATAACTGTAAAATCATGAGGAGAAAAAAAAACCAAACCCTGCTTATCAGTGTGCTCAGCTAAGAAGACGACCTGAAACTACTAATTTAACATACCCAAGAGCAAAAAGGGAGTTGGAAGCCCTACCTAACTGCCACATGACTTGGACAAACAGATAACTCGTGAGCACCCTGGAGCCAGATCCTTCAGTGCAAGCTCCTGTCAATAATTCACTTTTACCTTTGTTAGAGTTGGCCCCAGTCCTAAAGAAATTCTGGAAACCAAGCACAATACTGCAAATAACAAATACGCTTTCAAGATTGTAGGAAGGGGAAGAGAAAGAGGATAAGGTCTACCAAGACAACTGGTCTGACCAGAGATGAATGCCAATTAATTGACAAATATATGTCATCATTGTATAAAATTCTAAAAAAAAAGTCAGCATTAGAGAAGTAAATCTAAAGGAAGAGAAAATAAGGAAAAGAGATTATGGGTATAAAAACATTTTGAATTTAAAGTGTTGTTTAAACAAAAATGATCACAATTCTATCAAATATCAAGTTTATTCAAAATGAGGAGCAGCAGTTCATACCAAAAATTTTAGAAGTTTTTAAGATATTGGTGTGGCCCTGCATATTATTTTCTTCTTGGACACTCATTCCCTGTCCTTCACCCTAAATACCTATTTGGGGGTCTAGAATTCTACAGAATAATAAAAATAGGGGATACAGAAGGTTCTAATACTATATCTCAGAATCTTAGGAGAAGAAAGAATTTTTAAAATAATCTGAGCCAACTACATAGCTTAAAAGTTGAGAGCGAGACACCGAAAAGTCAAGTTGTTGGCCCAGGGCTGGGAGGCTCCTGGGCAGCAGAGGTGGGGGATCAGGATCATTACTCTCTCCTATCACTCAGCTGCCCTTTCTTGATGAGCAACAGATAAAAACAGACATTATAAAAGTGAAATTCTTATCTGAACACTCAAATGTATTTTTCTACTATACCATATCATTACCTCTTTCTCTACAAATATATCTCCTTAATCAAGTGAACAGCACATGACCCAACACTTGTAAAATGACTTCCCCACTTCTCCCTAACTCTCCAATCTACTGGGCTCTTATCCTGTGGCAGACTCTATCTCGTTTTGTTAAGGTTCTACTAAAAAATGATAAAGATTTTTACATGACATAAACTATATCCTGATCATTTTTAACAAAACCAGGAACCATATGTATGGGATAAATAGTTTATGAGACATGTAAATTTTGAGAAATTTTCTGTAAGAAAAAAAATTTAGATGAATTTAGAAACTTTTACACTAATCATAAGAATCAGTGCTTAATCTTTGGCTGTCCTTACTATCTATCTACTAAGATAGAATGAAATGGAATGAAATGACATTCTCAAAGAGTTTTTCCTTTTATTGTATGCAATAAAATTCTTTACAATAGTGTTTCAAGTTCTACTACTAAAACTAATGAATTCTTCCAAAGTGGATGAAAAAAAAAAAAAAATCAACCAAAAAGAAAATAGCAAGTACACTGTTACTCTCTTTAGACAAGCTATATAATTAAAATTAGTTGATCATAATATATCCTTCTCATGAAAAAGATTTTTCCAGAGGACGACTAGGCTCTCTCTCTTGCTACCCTGGCCTTCAACCAGAAAAGCACCACTGGCCACCCATCATACAGACTATGAAATGAGAACTCCCAGTCCTGTGCCCCATCCACTAGCTTTGGTGGTACTTCAGGACTGCAACTTTTTTTCCTGACAATTACTGTGAAGAGTATTGTTCAAGCTTTAACAAAAGACAAGGATGTAACCATTTCTTACATGTTGGCGTCAGCAGAGGTAATGAAAAGTTGAGAAGAAAGGTGATGGGTAGCAGAATCACAGAAAAAAATACCCATGTTTACACTTATTCTATAAAAGAAAGATTTTGACTCTGCACATCCCCCCAATGACCCCATTCCTCCTACTTAGAAGCACTTTTGAAAAACTGTCAGGTCAATACAATTCCATCTCGTTGGTATTTAGTGAGTTAAATAAAAATTTATCTGAGACTTTGAAATAGAACTAAAGTTTCAAACCTGTTGTGGAGTCCCTTGTGATCAGTGTTCCTTCCTACCCCCGCATGTTTTCGAATCTTTGTGCATAAAAGGGTCTTGTAAATCCTCCCAGCACCAGAAACGGCTTCACTCACACATCTGGCCGAATCTTGCCAGCCCCCTGGCTGGTACGTGGTCTTCGTTGTGCCGCCACACATCTCCTAAGTGGTTTGACGTTCTTCCGGTTTATCCCGACCATCAACGTGGACTTGGACACAAATCTTGAAGTTCCTTTGTTATTTGCGGGATAATCCACAGTGACCGGCAGTTCTAAGCAATCTTTTCACTCCCTATATAGTATGAGAAAAGCTACTTGGCAGCAGCCTACTAATTTCCTCTTTCAAAAGTTAAAAAAAAAAAAAAAGGAGTGGGGAACATTCATTTGTTACGTAAATTAAGCCTGCCAATGATTTAGGAAGTCAGATGCATCCATCACGTTATAAAACATGCTGTCTGCAAATTCATTATAAACACAGGCAAGTCCAAATCTCTCTTCCTACTTTTGTTCCTAAGCTTGTACTCCAGTTAGCAAAAGACAAAACACTCAACAGGTTGAGCAGCTTGGAATGACTCACTCCATCTGTCCTCCCTAGCTGGAGATTATGTAGTAGTCAATTAATTGGTCACAAGACCTATTCATATGGCTCTGAGCAAATGCAGTGACTTGCCTTCAGCTGCAAGGTTGTTCTGACATTGGCTACACCACCCTCTTAATGGTGTCATGTGAGCAAGCATCAGCTGACAGGTCTTACTCTGCAACCTTGCAACATCCTACCCATAGCAAGTGAGAGATGGTTACCCACAACAGCCAGATGTAGGACTTAATGTATAGGAAGTACCACAGGGGTGGGGGCAGAGTAGGGACATAAGGACATATACTTGCTTTAATGCAAGAAAAAAAATTGGTAAGAAAAATAATAGTAAGAGGTAATAAGCCCTCAAAACTTGTGCTGAATTCCTGGGCATATCCAAGTTGAGAAAGCCCTGAACTCCCAGAACTCAAGGACAAAAGCAGTTCAATCTTGATTTCTGACACTAATATACCTCATCTGAAAAATGAGAATATAGCATCTGAAAATGAATAGAACAGATAGAATCAATAGAATTCTATAGAATCAATACGATTCTGTGCGTTCATGAAGAAAACATTTCATTAGAAATAAAAATCCTAAGTCCCTGGAATATAGATCAAATCTTGATACACAAAGCTACAAGGGATTGCCCCTACCCCTAATTCCTTTTCCTCTTCCTAGTCCTGTAATTTGGCTGAAGAAAACATTAATGGATCTCTAAAATCTGATGAACGTTTACTGGTTCTTTGGTTTCAGGAAGTTTTAAATGTATCTTTATATATGGCAGCCATATATTTCACTCCACAAGTGTGAGAAAAACTAATCATGTCATGGCAGAGCCCTCAGTTCCCTTAAGACATTATTACATATGTGACCTCTAAAATTCCTACATAATGAACTAAAAAAAAAAATCTTAAATACACCCTCCCTTGAGAAATAAAGATTGCAACACACCTATGACAACAACTTAACTTCTTTTTGGCACAGGCTAAATTGATAGTATCAAGATAAAACCTATTAGGAGAAATGAATTCATTTTTCCATGAAGGGGAATTCATTTTGAGCTTAAAGCTTAACTGCCATGGCTATAGGCTGATCATGGGTTCTTTTTTTCCCTTGAACTGTCTTTAAAATCGCTTTCTCTTTTTAATAGAGAATCAGAAGATTACTATGCAAGCACTATAAAAACTTTTGGCACTTTCCACTTTAGGCACTGGGCAGCTCAGTGAGCAAAGGCTGAAGGTAAAGCCTCCATTCAGTACGAACCTGCCTTCCTGACAAGTGATGCCCCAAATTAATGTCTCCAATTCGCCTAAGGTTTAACTACTGTGTTTCCTCGAAAATAAGACCTACCCATAAAATAAACCCTAGCAGGATTTCTAAGCATTTGTGCAATATAAGCCCTACCCCAAAAATCTGATGGGCGTGGCTACGCAGCATATCTGCACAACCCATGCATTTCGTCAAGGAGTGGTAAAGCAGCCCTGCTCATCTGCCCCATCATGACAACTATTATCCCAGAGGTGACCGGAAAGGTACAGGCAACCCCACCAACAAGGTCAGCTACCCCTGTCAGGTCCTGGCCATCCTGTGTGTGCTGCAAGCTGAGGCTTTGAGGGGAAAATAACACATCCTCTGAAAATAAGCCCTAGGGTGTCTTCTTGAGGAAAAATAAATATAAGACCCTGTCTTATTTTCAGGGAAACACTGTAGTCTAGAATCACAGGAGAAACGGGTCCAATGTAGGGGATTTAAAAATGCTCCCCAAACCCTGAATTTTATAAAACACATAGTGGAGTTGCTGGGGGAACACACCCCACTTTTTTATGTATAAAAGATGAATTTTAGTTTTAAAGCTTAAATCTCTAAATGGCATTTATCCAGGATCTGATAAAAGAACATCAACTCCCTATTTAAACATCTATTCTGTATATACTTTTACCTAGTAGTTAGCCCCCAAAATGTTTAATCATTCTAATATGTGGCTTTTACATTTTCCAGAGGCTTCAAATGTTATAAAAATGCAAATTTTATCCACTATCCAGGTGGTGCAGACATTTTAAATGATGGGAATAATAGGAGATAAAAATGACAACATGGTTACAAAGGACAATTGGATGAAATAAGGATCCACCTGCAGTCAGAAAGAATTCTCTTAAACAGAAACTAAACCAAATGGCACAGGAAACTCTAACCCTCTCCTGTGTGTCTCCGTCACTTAGCAGCCATCGTTAACTCAGCACTTACTGTGTGCCAGTTATTGTCTCTCCCTAACTTCAATCAGCGCACCTTTAGCCACCACTTCCTTGGTAAAGTGGTGTTCAGATGTTAGCATGCTTGTATGAACACAAATTGCCAGGCCTACCCTCAGGGTTTCTGATTCAGCAGTTCTGAGGTGGAGTTTGAGAATTTACATTTCTAACAAGTTCCCAGGATGCTGTTGCTGCTGGTCTGAGAATCACACATTTAAGAATCACTTCCTTAGTAAAAATTCCATCTTCCCCATGAAGATGTTTCTGATTACCTAGGCTAGATGATCTTTTTGTTCTTGAACACCTCTGCAATATTTTTTAGCCACATATTTAAATGCCTAACACATAACTGCTTTGTAATAGTATATATGTCTTGTGATCCTAACTGGATTATAAATTCTTTATAAGTATAAAAACTGGGTCTTGACATTCATCTTTGTACCTCATATAGGTTTTACCCATGGTAGATGCCCTACAGATACTTTCTGATTGGTTTAATAACACTAATATTTGTGTGAAAGCTATGATATGAATCTACCTGCAATAAACAGTGGGCTTTTCTGACAGTCTGATGCATGCACTCTGATCAGGGGGGTGCTCGTACACTCACACTCCATTTCTCCATTTCCGTCTCGTTTACTACAGCAAAAGTTCCTTAGAGGCTTTAACATCTTGTGAATGTGACTTATTATGATACCTTAACAGAGACCCCTTTCAGATTTTTTAAAAGTGAAAATGCCATTTCCTCTGTTATTCTGCTTAATAACCCTTAATTCTTCAAAATCTGATAAAATGTAATAATGGAAAGATGTATATCAAAACCACAACTATAATACTTAAAAAGTATGCCTCTATATGACCCAAAATTTCCTGTTTAAAATGGGAGCTCTAAAATTCCTTCAGTATATGAAAAAACAATAATTGTACCATCACAACTTTTCTTCTGAGACATCAGAACAGCTCAGAGTGTAGCTAAGAGAAGGTATGTGTAGATTTTCAATGCCCAAAAGTCTGTTCTCTCCCTCAATCCAATCTCCCTGTTTTCTCAATCTTCTCCCTCCTGAAATGGAATTATCCTCTCATATAGGTATTCATACTTGTATTCATTATCATGCTGGGTACCCTGCTCTTAAATATCAAATAATATACATATTACAATTTATCATCAACCATACTTGTAACCCTATACATGGCCAAGTTCTCTATTTCCCTTACTTAGTTCATCCAAGTGTCACAGAAAATACTTTGGGTTATCCAACATTTACACATTTACAAAAGTGTCTGCAATCACTCACTAGACTCCTACACTCCACATATAGTTCGATATGTTGATTGGAACAGCTGCTGCCATCACTGATACTTTCACAATATAGATGAACTTAATAAAACACTGGCAGGAAGGACCAGAGAAGTATGGAAGTATGATGAATCCATGTGATATATGGAAGGAAGGGAGAATACTGGTTCAATTTTTTAAGCTGCTATTTGAACTGTTTGCAATCTCCTATCCCAGGTACTAAGTGGTCTCACAGAAGAGTGTCAAGTTATTAGTCAATAAATGGCATAAGCATCATTTAGATCACTGAAGGCAAGTATCTGGTACTCGAGACACCAGTCCGACCTCTTTAGCCCACGGCCAAAATCTCTAATCAACCAGAACACTGTTTCCTGTTGTGCCCAGACTACTCTCCCTCCAAATCTTTCCAGTGCAGCGCTCCCAGGATCCACCTCCAAACCAAGATTTGACATCTGAGAAAAAGCCCATTCTCATGTCTGATGTAGGGTTGGAAGAATTAAATTCAGGAAAGTTTCAAAGTAAGTATTCATGCATTTCTGCATTCCCTTGACTACTCTTCACATGATGAAATGCAGTGATCACAATATGTAATGAAAAATTAATTTAAAGGCCACAACTGAAGTGGATTTGAAAAGAGAAAAAACTAAGGCTAATATAGGTCCCCCAAAAATCCAGTCTAATTCTTATCTAATAAATCTTTCTATCAGGAATCTTCCTCTGCCTATTCACATTATCTTAATAAGCAAAAAGGAAGAATGCAGGAGGAGAGAGAGTGGCAGGGGAGTATGATCCACAACACTACAACTGAGCCTCCTGTTTATCGGGGTGATTCCCTCTCTTCCACAATACCTTCTCCATGCCAAGAACAACTGATCATGAACCTTTCTACAAGTGATTTTCAAAGCCTGGTCCCCAGAAGGAGACACAAAAAGGTTACAAGATGCTGTTTCTTGATATGAGTACTGGTGCTGTGCACACACAGCAAACAGAATATGTATACTTTTTTGTGTGTATAATTCAATAAGAAGTTTATTAAAAACAAAAACCTAAAAGGCCCTCATACTAGGCTAGAGCAAGTAGACTAAAAAAAGGAGATGTGAGAGCATTTTTCAAGCAGTGTGCTTTAGGGAAACAGGCTTTGGAGACAGATCCAGGATTGGAACCAAGTCTGTCAATACGTGGCTGATTTCAGAAATGTGGTCATGGATAGCTCCTAACAGCTAAGCAATAGCCCATCCACACACCAGTTCAGTGTGCAATAAAAAAAAAAAAAAAAAAAAACTTGCCCTAATGCCACCTAAACTCAACTGATGAGCTGAGAACTCAGGAAATCTGGTGATATGTACAAACTCAGTCATCTTGGGTACATAATGCCTGGAGTTAGCTAGATCCACCGAGTGCTTGCTTTATTTATGTGCCAAGCATCATTCTATGTTTTCCATTTAATCACAGGAAGTAGTGGCAATATCCTAACAGATGAGAAGAATGAAGCACTGAAAGGAGAAGGAACTGCCCAAGGATGTATTAATAGCTTGTCAGTGGCAGAGCCAGGAGTTAAGGCCAGACATCCCTGCTCATGAGTGAGCCCACCCTATTCAACTGCACACTATTCTGCATTAGACTATCTGTGGATAGATTTTGGAAAAAGTTAGGAGGAGGTAGGTGGATATCACTGACTAATAAATCAAGTCAAATTATTTCTCCTACATCTCGAATCCCATGCCACTTGGAATGTTTAAATTCTAATTCAGTTCACTGAGGACAAGGCCCCAGACATGTGCTTTGCGGGTGACTAAGTGTCTTGTCGGACACCTTGCCATGAACCCTGCCCTACTTGCCTGTAAACAACCCCTGTGCAGGAGCCAAGCACACCAGCCACCCGGTGGGACCCTGCTCTGTCCTCCCCGCTCCACCCCGCCCAGTCCAGCACGTTAGCTAGGGACAGACTCCTAGGCAGAATGATTTTTTTGATCCACACGAAATTAGCTTAAATGTATAATAAAACCAACCAGTATAATTGCTTTCACTTAAAAGGTATGACCACCTGGGAGATCATTTGGTTTTCAGATTCAGATAACAGTTACATGAAAATTCAGGGTGATTTGCAGTTCCTAGTTATAATCTAGATTATTTTCTACTCCCATGTCTCCATACTTTGAAGAGCAAAGCATTCGGCACCCAGCACACAGAAGGCCCTCTGTGACTGAAAGAATGAGTGAATGAGTGATATGGCTTCATAAAATCTGTGAATCATAGAAAGATAATGATGTTATAATGTTAACTAAAAAGAGAAGGATACAAAATTATATATGCACCTTGATAACAAGTGTGCTTTCTAAAAACCAAAAGTAGAAAAAAGAAATATCAGGATACCTTTGAGTAGCCAGACTAAGGATACTTTTGAAAAAAAATTTCTATATTTTCCAATTTCCAATAATAGGTATGTATTATTTACAAACAAAGAGTAAAACTTCTTTTAAAAAAATTCTTTTTTTTTTTTATTCCATCTTGTAATGGGGGTACAAATATTGTTTGGGTTACATATATTGCCCCTACACCCCCTCCCCCCCACATGCCAGCGCTTCAAGCGAGTCCAATCCCCAGGTGGTGCGGATGGCACACATTATGTAACTCTACACTACTTCCCCCCTCCCGCCTGCCCTCCATCCAACATAAGATTTTTTTTTTTTTTTTACATGTTGGATACCTTGTATAGCTTTGCCTCTCCCTAAGAAGGGTTAGAGGTATGCCCTTCCCCCCCACAATGCTCGCCACATCCCTATGATGTGGGTCTTGCCCCCTAAAAAAATTCTTATCAGTAATGATTTCTTTATTCTGTAGGCTTTATTGTAAGGAAATTGTCTGAGTCAAAACAATCTCAGACAGCTGAAAGGAAAAGCAAAGCACTCACCCTGTAAGGGTACAATTCTACTCACACACTTTTTCCTTCAACATAATTGTTACCATTAATATTTACACAAGCCAGCAAAAGTATATAGCTTCAGCTCTTACCCTCTTAAAGTATCTAACTAAAACAAAACAAAAAATAAAAACAAACAAAACTTCACAATTTCCATTTGGAAACCTTGTTTGGTACCAAGCAGCAATACAATATATATAACAATGACAGGAATTTTTAAACCACACGCATTATTATTTTTTTTTTTTAAAGTGCTACTCAAAGGCTATCTGACCAAGTACCAGCATGCAGACAACATAGAGATAAGGAAAAGAAAGATAACACTCTAGGAAATTCCCAGCCTAACAAGTGAAACAGTAGCTCTGGGAGGAGAGCTACAATGAAGCGATGTTTGTAGCTATTTCATATCTAAACTTTAACAGGAAAAAGAGGAGGCCAGGTCAGGCCTGTTAACAAGAGGTTGTGAGGCTTTGCGGTGTAACTCACTGCCCACAAAAAGGGGCACTGCTTATCTTTTTGTCTAGTAAAATGATTCACCCTTTTTTGAATCACCCAGATAACCAGTACCTTAAAGACTTTCATGACTTTTTTTTAAAGGTCCAATATCAGACCTCAATCTACATTCTTTTTTATGTATTATTTTTACAACCCATCCCCAGGTTTCACTGAAATTAATAACAGCCACAGGATTATTTTTAAGATTCCCCCCAAAAGTCAGAAACGCATTAGCAACAAAATATTAATTGCATAACTTCTAAAGTTTCACTCTGATTTCAAGCCAGGCTGTCACTAGCATTTGGATGTAGGAAAGGTATCATTAGTCCAGACGTGTTCAAGTTGGAAGCTGAGCTACTGGGTTGGGGCCATCATCCCTGGAATCACTCACAGGTCTCTCATTCTCTGCAAATCATGTAATCAGGCACATAGTTACAAGGCAGAGTAGAAGGTCCCTTGAGAAGTTGTTGCAGAAATTCTTACTCATCACATTCGCTAGCTCTACGTACCTTACAAAAAATGGCTCCACAGTGCTGCCAGTTTTCAGGGCTCCCATTCTCCCCATCAAAACTGTCATTATTCTTATGGAAATTGTTTAATTCATTAGAAGCATTTTGAAACAATACTGAGCGAACTCTTGGCTATCTCCGTTTCCCTTCCATTCAGATATACAGCTATGACATAATTAAACTTTTCTGTTGATGCTTTGGAACTTTCTGATGTTGATGCCTGGATTACTCAGCATGCAGTGCGGAGCTGTACAGTCAAAGTCAAGTCCTAAGATGCTGTCAGTATTTAGAAGCAGCAGCTCACGTGGCCAAAACCACAAGTGAAGCTTTAGCCACCGGGGCTGAGCATGAAGGCCCTCTGCAGTACCTTCTCAACATTCTGTACCTTCTCATATGCCTTGTTCCGTTCAGGTAAACTACACACCTGGGTCCTTCACTAAACAGGTCTATGAGTCTTCCAGGAGAAGCATATTTTTGTGAAAAGGCCTCTCTCTTACATTTATAACATTTTAAAGCATTTATAATTTTTTTTAAGACTTACCACATGGAGATAAAACTACCTTATCTCACAGAGGAATAAATAATTCTATCAGTTTACTGTAAATGACATCATATAAACAATATTATTATTGCCATTGGGGTAATTTTGGAATTACTAGTTATTCATTAATATATACTGTAATTAAATAAGCCACCAAATGGGATTAAATAAAGAGCATCTGATATTCCTTTAGAGTTTATAATGGCATCTCGTTGATTTTGCAGAACAATTTGTGAACTTACTTCTAAAATATGTTATTGAAAGATTTAGGACTCCACTCATTCATCCTTTCAAATATGTGATCTGCCAGGCCCCATTCAGGACGCTGCTGATACATGAACAACACTGAACAAAAACTCTTGTCTTCATGAAGTTTACATGATAATGGCAGAAGAAGGAACCAATAATTTAGAAAAATATTTGGTATGCCAAAACAAATGGTAAGTGTGATAGCAGAAGATGAAGCAGGGTGAGGGTAAGCAATGGAGAATACTCAGGGGGAGGGAGACTCATCTAATTATCCATCCTGCTACATGGAGAGTAAAGACTTGGGTTAAGGAAAAACCTAGAAGCCTTGGGCTTCTCATGGTCGCAAGTATAAGCAGTTGTAAACGGGATAAAGAGGAAAATGAAATTAGTGAGCTGACGGTCTGGAGGCGCATGTAGTGATGGTGTAACAGGGCTCCAGTGTTGTGGGAGAAGGTCTTATTAGAATACCCAGAGTACAAAGACCCTCCCTTCACTCACCACTGGTGATATGAAGGCCAAGCAGGAAGTTTCATCCGGAGCATTGGTGCTCCTGGTTCCCTCATGACTCGGGCCAATGTACATTTAGCAGCTTCCATCGCAGCTTCCTATGCCACCACCCCAGTCCAAGTCCTGTGTCTTGCCAGGACTGCTGCAATAGCCTTCTTACTGGTACCCCACACATTCTTGTCCTGCTACAAATCCACTCAGTGGAATAGTCAATGTACATAACAGAATAACAAAATTAATGAGAATTATTTAAGGAAATCGATGTAGAGGTTGAGTTAGTGACAGCAGATGCTTCTCTCCTGTTTTCCTTCAGTTCTGGTTTGACAGGCAACAATAGTGATACCTAGCATAATATAGCTAAAATTAAAAGTTTCCCATATATATTTATCATTGGCAAATTAAGTGAGAAAGATTCTTAAAGTGCTTTAAGAGTTCCAATAGCCACAAGACTAAGAAAGCTGCCTGGGAGTTGAGAGAAATCAATTTATGAGAAGAGAAGCCTGGGAAATCAAAGGCTGGGAAAAAAGTATTCAGCTCTGAATCAGCAGACTCTCATTTCTCTGAGTCAGTTCCACATGATAAGGCTGAGTACTAGGAACTCAGGAGATGCCAGCAACCAGATGAGGAGTCACCATCAGCAGTGTCCCTGCTGAGAGAGGGTGTCATACCAGGGAAAAGAACCCTGGATGAGAAGGCAAGAGCTGTGTCTAGTTCTGGCCCAGTCATTCAGTTCCCATATGACTCTGGGGAGACAGACTTTCTTAGCCTCAGTTTCCTTAGTTATAAATAAAAGGGTGATGATGATACCTACTCCACCTATCTTGGAGGGTTGTTGAAGATGTTAAATGTGAGCATTTGAAAGTCCCTTTGAAAAAGTATAAAGCTCTTGGCAAATGTGACGTGTTATTTTTTTTATATATTAGTCCAAAAGGACTTACTGTCCTATTTGAGTTGCTAAGCTCATAGATGACTCCATTGTATTTATACAACATGAAACCAAGATAAATAACTTTGGCCACAAGGACATCTGGCAAAGAATGATTTTACCCAAGAAAGTCAATCACCTCCTCACCCCCCCCCACAAAAATGTAGACAATTCTCTGGAAGCTCCAGGTGATTAGCACTCTAAAATAGATTTATTACAAAGTTCCTTGGGAACAATAAACTCTAGAATAAATTAGTGCAACAGCTAGAAAATTATATCTATGAAATAATTAGCTTTCAAATTAGTATAAGGCATTCTCTCTTCCACTGATAAATCTCCCTTCAACCCCTGTGTACCCTCAATCACATCAATTTCCCCTTCTAAAATACCCTTCATCTAATTCTACAAGCCAAATCTTCTAAGTTCTTTCAGGACTCAAACCAAGGGCCATCTGTTCTGTAAAAACTTCCCACAATGGCCCTTTTCTGAAAATGTTTCAACATCTGTAATGGGTAGACAGAATTGACTCTATATACAATGTCTCCCAAGGATTCTCTATTCACTTCTTATAGCTCAGAACCTCCCCAACTACAACCATGGTTCGACTTTCCCCTTGGCTATACTTTAGAATAACAGTCTCTGTGTCTTACATATCGCCGTGGATCATGGTTTAGAGAAGAACAGCTGCAAGCCATGAACAATTCCCATAAAAGAACATGTGTGGAAGTGGTGTTTATTCAAGGTTACCTTGAATTTTTTAATAAATAATTTCAAAGTTTAGCACCTTAGTTGTTATTATAAGGTATTAATCTCTCTTCGCATCTCATCAGATACACCAGAATGTTAGAATGTCTGCGAGGAATTCCTGAGCCAGATAATGAACTTCTTGAAGACATGGACATCTTTAATTTCTTTCGTGTTGTGTTTGTGCAGTTAAGCTAACATTGAACAGAGAGAAGACACTTAGTAAGTAGTTATTAAATTAGATCCTTTTAAATGAACCTCCTTTCTGTCATATTTACTAAGGCTGTCTTGCAAATAGCTGTTCACCTAAGTTCTGAAAATAGTCAGAGGGACAACAAAACCTCATTATACCATGGCTCGATGTGACACAGATTCAGATATTCTTTTGAAAAATAATTATACATTTGAAAATCTGACTGTATTTGATTAGTCCAAAACCCAAGCTAATGCTAACCCTGATACCAATTCTTAAAGGGTTTCAGTCATATTCCATCCAGTAGAATTGCCATGAATGTTGACTTCATTTTATTTATTACAGAAGAATTTCCAAGGAAAATGAATAAACTTCTTAGGGAGAAGTTTTCTTAGCAGAGAGAATGTTTAGTATTCATGACAGTAATTCTTCTGTTAATAAGAGCTGCATTCAACTTTGAGGATATTACAAATACAAACTGGACCTAAGAATTTGATCTTTAGAAGAATATCATTTAATAGAATCATTTTCAAATTATTCCCTGGAAATACAAAGGAATAATTCAAAGGGAGCAGTGCTGTCCACCAAAAAGATAATGTGAGCCATATATATAATTTTAAATGTTCAACTATGCACATTTGAAAAGCAAGAAACAGGTGAAATAAATTTTTAATAATTTATTTTATTTAATCCAATATAGATAAAATATTATTTCAACATATTATCAATATGTTGAAAATTATTAATGAAATATTTCAACATTACTTTTTTCATACTATGTCTTTGAAAACCAATGTGAATTTTATACTTAGAGAACATCTCAATTCAGACTAGCCATATTTCAAGGGCCCACCAGCTACATGTGGCTAGTGTTTACTAAATTAGGCAGCACAGTTCTAGAAAACTCTTCACAAGAATTACTAATATGACAGTGGTACATGTGTATGATTTGCCTCTGTTCCATTCCCAAACCCCATCACAATGACCAATGAGAAAACCTGAACCAGTGGCCAGTGGGAAAGTTTGGAAGGCTAGGATCTGAGTGTGCAGAGCTGTCAGTGAAATCTGAAAGACAGTCAAGAGGAAGCTGACCCATTTCCCCAACCCCTATGCAAGCAGAACTGAGAGGAATCATTACCTCAATTTACCAAACCATAAGCATGCATATTCGCCGATCTTAAATGCCATAATAATGAAAATCACATGACAAGGGAACTGAAAATTGAGGAATTACGAGACAACAAAGAAAACTCTGGAAATACCTAAACTAACTCTGTAGAAGAAAAAGCATCTTGCAGCAATTAGTCAACACTGGAGCGACTCCTGACTGTTCACTCCTTTCCTCCCCTCCTCTCTGGAAACCTAATCAATGAGCAAATCTTGTTGGTTCTTCCTCTGAGTCCTTCTCATGGCATAAATGGCGTGGGGTTTGTAAACTGAAAAACTATTTTGTATTCTGTGCAGTAAAGAACCTTGCCATTCATTTGATACTTTGGATAGGCCTCTTTATACCTGTTCTTATACCTGGACTTTTAAGATTCCTGGATTATGTCTCAGGGCTCCTGGAATCTCTGGAAACATGTAGATACAGCTCCACCCAATGGGTACTCCAATTGCTTTGTTAGCACTCTGGGCCCTCTGGCCTAAGTATCACTATATAATCCCTTTTGAGATCAATATTCAGAAATGGTGTATCCAACCACTAATGAGCTGTTCTCTGACTCTTTTGTTTTCATTTCTACCCTCCCCCACTTTCCAGTAAGACTTTGATTAAAACCTCATACCCTTGCAACTATCTTATTCCCCCCAAGCCTGACTGCTGACTTTAATAATCTTGCAGTCTCTTGATAACTTCCTTTATTAAACCTCTTCCGGCTTCACTTTTTTATCTTTCAAGCCCTATGAGTCAGCACTTTGATTCCCTACCTCATCTATCCTTCCATTGGACTGACCCCCAAAACCCATTTTAAGATATAGCCATCCATTTACCTTCTCCACTCCAAGGCTGCTGACTGCTACACAGTGTTTCCACTGTATGATCCATTCTCATTATTTGAAGTAGTTATGTTTTATAAAGTTGCTAAGAACACCAAAATTAGTGACTACTGAACCATTGCTTCTAGGCGGAAATACAGGGTTAGGTTCCTGTAAGCCTCTGGTTACAACATTTTCATCAACTGATAAATACATAACCTTGTTTTATGTGTGTTGCTGTAAGCTACTTGAAAGTAGATCATGTCTTATTCCTCCATTTGCTTCCAAAAACTAGCAAAGAGTTTGTTATACTGAAAGCACTCAATAAATGTTTGCTAACCTCAACTATACCCCTACATTCACCTTTTCCTCCTCCTACGGGACAAAGTTTTGCTTCCTATAGTCTAAGAAAAAGACAAGATAGCCCCTGAGTTCTGGGCCTCAATGCTCATTGTCTCTCCTCTCCTAAGAGCCACTGCTCCTGCTATCAGCTGCCCCTACCACCTCTTACCTGTTTTCAAGCTTTCTATATATGGCATGTATTGCACTCAAGACTACTGACATATGTAACTCTCATTTATTATTCTACAGAATGCAGAGAATGTGTAAGAAAGCAAACATGGAAGGTCACCTCTGAGGGTCCGTATTGGCAGTGTGGGCAGGGCGTCAGAGCACTCTGTAAGCCTATGGAAAGCAAGTGTGTTCCAAAAGAGAACTTCCTGCATTTCAACAGTGGCTGGTTATAACTGGTAAAATTCCTAGTATGACAAACATACCACCATGAGAACTCTTAGGGTTCTCAGTGCAGAAGAAACATCTAAAGCTCAGCATGTTCGTGGAGACTAAAAATAAAAATGGAGATATAGAGGGGACTATAAGCAATACTGCCTGAGAGTGTTTAGGAAGAAACCACCAATTCCCATCAGAAAACTCATTTGTTGCTGCCCCCCCTCCTCCACCTACCTCTCCACCCGTACCGCTTTCCATTGCCTTGGGTTAAGTTTTCAGGAAACTGCTAAATAAATTCTAAACATGATAACCTGATATTTATTTTTAGAAAGTCCTCTGTAGACAAGATGGAAAGACAACAGGAATAAATATGATTATGAGTACAAATATCCAAATGATTTAAAAATATGTATTGTATATCTAACTCTCCAAATAGAGGGAAAGACAAAAATCTAAAAAAGTGCTAAGTGAAGAAAAAAGAATAAAAAATAAAGGAACCTACCAAGATGAGAGACCCAAATTCATCTAATAAACCTTTATTGAGAACTTCTATAAGGCTTCCTTTGTCTACTTTTTGGTATACAGGTTGGGTATCCCTTATCAGAAATGCTCGGGACCAGAAGTGTTTCTGATTTTGAATTTTTTTGGATTTTGGAATATTTGCATATACATGAGATATCTCAGAGATGAGATCCAAATTTAAACACAGTGTACTTATGATTCATATACACCTTATACACATAGCCAAAAGGAAATTTTATACAATATTTTTTTTTTTTTTTTTTGAGACAGAGTCTCACTCTGTTGCCCCAGCTAGAGTGCCGTGGCATCAGCCTCGCTCACAGCAACCTCAAACTCCTGGGCTCAGGCGATCCTTCTGCCTCAGCCTCCCGAGTAGCTGGGACTACAGGCATGCGCCACCATGCCCGGCTAATTTTTTCTATATTTTAGTTGGCCAATTAATTTCTTTCTATTTTTTTTAGTAGAGATGGGGTCTCGCTCTTGCTCAGGCTGGTTTCGAACTCCTGAGCTCAAACGATCCGCCCACCTCGGCCTCCCAGAGAGCTAGGATTACAGGCGTGAGCCACCGCGCCCGGCCCAATATTTTTAATATTTTGTGCATCAAACAAAGTTGTGACTGTATTTTGACTGTGACCCATCACATATGGTCAAGTTGGAATTTTCCACTTGTGGCCTCCTGTTGGGGCTCAAAAAATTTCAGATTTTGGTGCACTTTGGATTTTCAGATTAGGAAGGCTCAACCTGTACTGTTAGCTCCTGTCACACATGTTACAACATAACCATAGGGAATAAACCTTCATGAACTAAACTCCTCAAGGGCAGGGACATATCTTATTCATTCTTGTATTCTAGCAATTCATTGTACCTGGAATGTGGAAAATGCCAATAGATGCTTTTGAATGAACATTTACTGTTTGGGATCCTGTAAGTTGCAAATTTTAGAGCTCAGAGCACACATCAGAAACATTATTATAAAGCATGCTCAGAGCACCTGGCCATACTACAAAAACCGGGTTAACTTAAAGCCAATATTCTAACAAATAAATGAGCTAACTGTCCTTCATAACATACCATCTTAACCGTGGGAAAAAGTTTTCTGAATGGTAAAAAAGCCTACTATTTTACATATACATGTACACCCTCCCCACCCCACCCTTAGCTCTTTTAGAGGCTCTGAGGTCAAGGGGCAAAAGGTAGGGGAGCAAGGCTGTGAAAGTCCAGTTTGGGATCAATCTTTGCTTTTCACTACAGCCCATTGAAAATAAGATCGATTCTACAGCAATTCATCCAATTAATCGCTAGTCTCACTCTTCTACTCTTCAAACCTTTAATGGCTTTAAACAAAAGAATCACAGCAGCACAGCAAACCCCTCTCTCCTGCCCCTGTAGGTAAGGCATTACTTCACCTAGAAGAGTCCACCACTGCCAGGCCTCGACAAGGTCACCCCCACCCCTGGAGGTGGAAAAAACAGACTCTCATTACTTTTAGTCAGAAACTATTCTATTCTCATATAAGCTTTTCCTTTCATATTGTTTTCCTTCTTGACTAAAGATGGAACATGTAAGGTGAAAAAGTCAAGTGGCTTCTACTACTCCATTATGGCAAAGGCACACTTGATCACCAACAAAACTGAGCACCGGGAAATCCTGCGAGTGTGCTTTAGACAGCTGGGGGCAGGGAGGCAGTTTTTAGGTTAAATCCAGACTGTGGTCAACATCATCCTGGGTGTTCCACCTGAATCTAACCTGTTCTATGTGGAACCCACTTTAACTTTTTCTTAAAGAATACAGTAACTTTTCAAGAGTCTTCTCCATATGTACAACCTCTTTTCCCAAAGGGGAATAAGCTACACTAAGCAATAATGTGTTATAACTCCAAAAGCCTCCATAAAGAAACCTAGGTTATTTAGGAGATAATCTTTTCTATCCTTTCCCCTCTCCTAAAATTATCCATCAAAAGCCCCAAATAAAAGGTAAAAAGATCGCCACAAAAGGAAAGAAAAGCTGAGGTCAAAGACACAAGCTTACATCATAAGCTAAGGAGGCCTTTGCTTATTCATTTATTCGAACATGTGTCTAGTGTCTCTAAATGCCAAGCGTTGTAACCCGAAGTGAACAAGACAGATATGGCATGGTCATCCCTGTCCTTGCGGTGGAATGGTAAGAGTCAAGCACAATTACAATCCCGTAGGACAGAGTTCTCAGTGCAATGGTGAGCCTGAGAAAGAGCCGGGCTATCTAGTCCCCTGGTGTGTGGGGGTGCTATCAGCAAAGGCTTCCAGCTATCAGAGGACTTACTACGTGCCAGGCACAATTCTAACTCTGCAAGAACAAACCCACTGAAATCTCATAACATTATGAGAGCATTACTATTATTCCCAATGTACCAATGAGAAACCAGCAGCATAGCACGATGTGGTTAAGTAACTTGTACAAGATCATACAGCTATTAAGTGATGGTGTCAGGATTTGAAACCTGAAGCCTGGTTCCAGAGCCCACCCCTACTCTTAAGTAGGAGTTAGTTCAGTTAAAGGAGGAAGGGGGTAGGCGAGTTCCAGGCAAAGAAGTCTTTGTAAAGGGAAAACTAAGTTGTTTGAGGAACTGAGACAAGTTCACTTTGACTGGAGTAAAGAGTGTGAGGAGAAGAGCAAAGAGAAACGAGAAAGGGCCAGTCACGTGAAGGAGGGTGGACTTGATTCTAAGAGTTACATGTCACAGTTCTCAGCCCCTTAATAATAGCAGAAAGGAGCAAAAGTCTAGTGAAAATAATACAAAGGTCCAACAATACACAAAAGAATATACATTTATGATAAATAAACATCAAGAAAATGCAGTTTAGCTACAAATTCATAACAGTGTTTAACAAGTGCAAAACAGGGGAATTTGCCATACTTGGACTAAAACTTGGCTGAGGCAAGAAGCAGGAATCAAAAGGTTTGTGTTCCACATCTTGCCCTGCCCATAAGGGTAACTAGGCTCTGTAATCTTGGCCAGTGAGCCTGTTTCCTAATCTACAAAATATAACTGCTTTGGAAGATAAAATCCAAGTAAATGTCAGCTACTACAGTTAAATTCATCTTATCGATTATACTTCAAAATACTGGCAGCACATTAAACCAATACGCACCTCTCTCTCACCACAATTTTTAGAAAACTATTGGGAAAACTGGTTTGTACAGCACATAAGTCCTAACTCCAGCATCCTAAATCTCCAGCATGCATGGCTTGTTTCTGCTTTGAAATCATCATCACTACATTTCATGGGCTAGACAAATCTTTCTTTGTCTTTGTTGAGGAAGAGAAATGATTCAATTAAAAGGACCTCTGGCTAAGTGCACTCATGGGGGCAGGGAATATTCTGAACTTTCTCAACAACAGCTAAATGCAAGACCCTCCAACCCCTGACCCTCTCCCTCCCTAGACCATTGGGAGACAACAGCAGCTACCTGGAGTCACAAGTTGTCCTGTCCTAGGTGTAAAATTAAAAAATCACAGACTTGGGGATTAAAAGAAACCTTAGAGCCCCCAAAAGCAAGAGAGACTCAGAAGATAATCTCTTCTTCTACTGCTTCCTATCCCTGCCCCACCAAGAAATTATTTCAGCTTAGTCAATTAAAGTGGCAAATTAAAGGTATAGCGTCATTAAGAGAGAATCATAAGGAGAAAGAAACCCTATATTAAAATTGCAGTATCTTTGACTCTGGTTAATTTGTCACTACATTTTTAAGAAACAGGAAATAAGTATCTCACAGAATAAAGAAGGTTGCAGATGCTGACTATAAACTGTGTTCTTTGGAAACTAAAAACCACTGTCAACTTCCATTACTATATGAGGACAGGCATAATTTATAAGTGAAATAAATATTTTCAAGCCTTAGTTGGTTAATTTATTTCAAAACTGATATCCACAAAAACTCAAATGGGACGAATGAGTTTCTGACAGCTCCTTGAAAACTATAATGATATATAATCTATGCACTAGTAAATCTAGTTTTTTTTTTAACTCTGGCCATGAGAAACCAAAATAAGTATTCTTTTATTCATCTGAATCTCCTATGCAATTAACATTTTCCCCATATGAACTGCATTAGTACACAGGTATTTGGTCACTTGTTTTTATGAGGATAAAACAGCATGAGGCCAGCAGAATATTTATCTTGGACAGAGAACTGGATTAGGTCCAGAAAAAACAAAAAAGGACAGATAAACAAACATTTCTCTGGAGGAACAAATATAAACAGAATGGTCTTTTCAGTGATGGGTGTAAAGACTGAACTTGACATTTTCATAACTAATCTGGATGAGAGATTGGCCAGAAATAGGACCATATCTATAGATGGCAGTAAACATTTTTTCACCGAGATAATGCCCAAGTAAAGAAAACAAACAGTAAGATCTTTCAAGGTTCTGTGAACAAACAGATAAATGACAAATGAGTTTCAGTCAAGACAAAGGTTAAATTACTCTGGGTAAAAATGATCTTAAAGCTATTCTTATGACAGACATCAGCTGGGAGAAGGGAGGAGCCAACAAAATGCTGAGTAAATCAGATATGGCATCAGAAACAAAATAAAAATTACCTTGCTTTCATTAAAAAAATGTATATTCTTAATAAAATGTCATACATTTCTTGGCAGTGAATTTCAAAAATCTAAACTGGAAATGAAATAGAAAACAATAAAATCTATAGAGGTGAGTCTCTTAAGTTAAAAAAAAAATTATATAGCAAGACCCCATCTCTACAAAAAATTTTAAAAAATTATCCAGGCATGGTGGTGCACTCCTATAGTCCCAGCTACTCCGAAGGCTGGGGCAGGAGGATTGTTTGAGCCCAGGAGATAGAGGCTACAGTGAGCTATGTTGATATCACTGCACTCCAGCCTGGGTGACAGAGCAAGACCCTATCTAAAAAAAAAAAAAAAATATTAGATAACCCTGTAACTGTAAAGAAAGAACAAAAAGGGTTGGTAAATACAGTAAGAGGCATGGATAGGATAAATGCACTTATTTGTTAAATTTTGAAATAAGGGAGATGTTTTCAAAGCTTCAAAGAGACAAATTTATGTTTAAAAAAAAGAACTTGATATATTGGCTAATAAATTTGTATTTTTTAAGTAGTGGTACTACCTGAAAAAAACAGGTTCAAATAAACATATTTAAACATTTACCATGCTTCTACCAATGTACTATAATCAGTATTATGCTATGCAATGCAGGGACACCATACAATGTTCTTTGCTCTCAAGGTATAATCTGGTGAAGTGTTTGGATAAATAGAAAAACAGCTCATGGAATGTGGCAACTGCCATATAAAAAGAAATATGCTAAGCTTAGTAGTTCAGAGGGACCAGCATGCCCATTTGGAGCAACCAGCAAAGACAATCAGAGGAGGCATCTTCAAACTGAGTTTGAAGAAAGAACAGAATTTTGACAATAGTAATTTTGGGGCAGGGAATACAAAAAGAAAAGTCTTAAAGAGCATGAGATGGATTTCCCAGGCTCTCTGGCAAATACTGGTTTAATGTCTCCACTGACAACTATGGACTCATGAACATCGCTACTTCAAGTGTCCAACTTCACTCAAATTCAACATGTACAAAATCAAATGTAGATATTCCCTTTTTAAAAATCACTTCTCAGTATAACTTCCCCATTTCTACTAATTATGGTACCCAGGTTACTCAGGCTCAGAACCTTGAAGTTATTTTATATATTACTAAGTATTGTTACTATTTATTCTGTTTGCTTATAATTCCCTCTCCCACTTTCACATCCTGTCCAGTTTTCCTCTGAAATATGCCTCATGTATGCCTCCATCGATACCAATTAGGTCCCCAAGAAGAGAAAGCAATGGAAGACATAATAAACCCTTAATTCCTTGCAAGCTTTGATGAAAATCTCAGCCTCAAATCCTAGTAATCCAGGACCAAGTAGTTCTGGAACTGAATGGGACCAGATGGAGAATTCCAGCTGTGATTTTAGGCCACCCAGAGCCCAAGCAATGTAAGTCATATGACCTCCTCCCCTACCCCCACAAGGCCATACAGAAATCTCTATCATACTAATCTGAGAGTGAGGAAGTACCCCTTCTGAGAGTGTGAGCCAGCAAAAAAAAAAAAAAAAAAGAAAGAAAGAAAGAAGAAAAGAAAAGAAAAGAAAAGAAAAAAAAAAATAGATCAAGCCTGCTTGCCCCAATAATTAGAGCAGAGTTGGTCTAGGCATCACATCCCAGAGGGGTAATAAATGACAGATTAACAATACTTTGGGATTTGAACTGAAGAAGTAGGGAGATACTATTATTTTATCCTTGAGGATAACTGTGCCTCACCCCCAGTAAAAACATGTTTGGGGTAAACTTCTGCTGGAAAATGATGAGCTGGATGCCCAGTGCCTTGTACAGAAACAGAAGGGTTTCTAAAATAAATGGAGAAAGAGCAGAGGTCTGACACATTATGGCAATACTTTATTTAACCCCAGTAAGTTATCTATTATGGTCTGGTAATTGGACCACAACAATTTTGACAATCAATTGCTAATCCTGACATAATTCTGAAAAGAACACTCTTCTTAAACTACATTAAGCACGCTGGCAGGTCAAGGCAAGCTCAAGACAACTCGCTTTGCTACTGCTGGGTTAAACACAATATTGACTTTAACGGTCCAAGCTGTAAAACTCAATGCTTCTCTGCTGGAGTAAACTAAAGAACAGCGTGACAGTGATCAGCTGTGAGATCAAAGTCCAACACAACCTGGATTTGAAGAAGGAAGACACAATGAGGAACAAATTACAAAGTGTGGATTTGCACCTATTTGGAACTAGACTGCTTTTTAATAGCTTAAGTTGGAGCAAGCAGAGGTTGCACACTCCCTTAGTCCATTATCTAAACTAGCACCCCCAAGCAATTAGAAGCAGTATTTAGCACTTTGCAGGATAAGGTTATCAGACAATTGGAGCTTTTCTTTTTTCTAGCTTCTGATATAAATACCTCTCTCTCTTTCTCCCCTTCTTCACCACCCCTCCTTTCTGTTTATAAAAATATAACAATTGTGAATTAGTCAGAGCCTTCAAACCCAAACTCCTCTTCTTGGAGTAAGTCTGGAATTTTAGGATACAGTCACAACTGGCTCTTCACAAATGCTTATAAAATGAATCAAAGAAGCAGAAGAGCTATCAGGAAACTACTAAAAAGAAAAAAAGAAGCTTCTGAGATATAAAAAGAGACATCTATGTATCTGATATGTTTACCACGTATGGATCTTGCCACAGGCTGGGAGGGAATCCCTAAAGGTGGGAGCATGATGTTACCGGCTTATATCAGTTTTGTTCTCTCCCTTTGGAGATGAGAGGTCTGGGGTCGGGGAAAGAGAGGGAAGACTGGGGAATATAGATTTAGGTTCTGCTTGCTGATATCATGCACAGTAAAACTGCACTGACTTGAATCCCAGCACCAAAATTTAAGTTAAGGTACCTGTGTTGAGCAAGCTGCTCCACCAACCCACTGCTCAAAACTGCAATGGCTCCTCACTGCCTGAATTCAGAGTAGGAACTCCACTTTTTGGTAAAGACATGCTAACTGCCATTTCCCTACAATCTTGAGATCACCCAGAGAAGGGATTAATACAGGAAAGCAGCTGAAGGAGCTAGAGGGAAAGAGATAATATTTAAGTCTGAGAATTGTAAGAGTCGCTACTTATTTAATGTCTAATAGGTGCCGAGCACTGTGTAGTAGGATTGACATATATTATCTTTACTCCTCAGACAACCTTGCAAGAAAGGCGATTTTACACCCATTTTACAGATAGAAAAAAAACTTTAGAGAAAATAATGTGTCCTACCTATGTTGTAAGTAGGAGAACCAGATTTGCATTAAAAATGTAAATCTATAACAAAGTCTCTACTCTATTAACTTTCAAAAGTATAGATTGGACACTCCCCCCCATCTATACTTCAGGGTCACCTAAATTTAAAATTAACAGTGTTTGCAAGGCCCTGCACAATCTGATCCCAATATATCTTGCCTCACAGGAACACTCTTATTTCAAGGAAACTGGTACATTCTTTATTAACCCAGTAATACTTCTAAGGTAAAGAGTTTCTTTACCTCTCTGAATTCTACTCATCAGATCCTATGTCCTCCATAAAGCTTCCCCTAAATAGCTCAGACTAAAGAGCCCTCCCCTCATTTCTTCCTTTCATTTTACTGGACTTTTGAGTCTTGGTCCTGACCTACTGCTTTGTATTATAGATTACTTTTCCACACTTAATACCTATTATTTGCATAATTAACAGTAAGCTCCCTAGAAATAGTACTTAGATGTCACACTTTCTTATAAACTCCACAGAATCTACCATAGAATCTCAATCTTAGGTGCTTCAAATAGTAATCTGCAGAGAGGGAATAGAGATCATGTTTTAGTAAAGAACTAACTGACTTGCATTTGAACTCCCAGTGTCACTAGTTAACCATTCAACAATCTCAAGCAAGCCTCAATTTTTCATCTATAATTATAAATTTATAATCTATAAATTAGCTACTAAAAATACCCATTCTCAAAGGATAACTGTGGAACATGAATGAGATGATTTAAGTAAGAGCATCTGACACAGTGGCCAGCACATGGTATTATTTTCTGCAAATATTAATATTAAAGGGATCTCCCTTAAAATTCTTTTTTTTTTTGAGACAGAGTCTCACTCTGTCACCTGGGCTACAGTACAGTGGGTTAGGTTATCATAGCTCACTGCAACCACAAATTCTGGGGCTTAAGTGATCCTCCTAGCTCAGCCTCCTGAGTAGCTGGGACTACAGATGTGCATCATGATGCCCGGCTAATTTTCCTACTTTTTGTGGAGATAGGCTCATGCTTTGTTGCTCGGGCTGGTCTTGAACTCCTCGCCTCAAATGATCCTCCTGCGTCAGCCTCCCAAAGCACTGGGATTACAGGTTTGAGCCACTGTGCCCGACCACCCTTAAAATTCTTGAGAAGTAGTTATTTAGAGGCATCTTAAAAGACTTCAGGGAAGCCATTTACATACGTGTTCTATAATTACATTTTCACTAATTAATAAGTTTTTACAATATGAAAATACATCTCTAAAACCATAAATAAAGGCTATTTGCGTTATAGAAGAATTTTATTTTTCTTCCTAATTTTTATTTCTTGCCCACATAATTTTATTATGGTAAAGGAGATATTTTTTAATAAAGGATATTTACCTACAATCTCATTACCCTATCACATCAACTGTTCTTTATTATTTTTCTGTTTTTCTTTCTAGTTCTTGGTCATACATTTGCATATTTTACTAATATATTCATCTTGTAGATATCAATTGATGTTAGGATTTTTTTTCATTTAACATAACAAACATTTTATAATCTTCAGGCCAGGAGCTGTGGCTAACACTTATAATTCTAGCACTTTAGGAGGCCAAAGTGGGAGTACTATATGTACACTATATTTTTTTCCTATACATACATACCTATGATAAAGTTTAATTTATAAATTAGGCACAGTAAGGGACTAACAATAAAATATAACAATTATAACAATATACTATAATAAAAGTTGTATAAATGTAGTGTCTCTCTGAAAATATCTTTTACTGTACTCACCCCTCTTCTCCTTGTGATTATGTGAGATGATAAAATGCCTATGTGGTCAAATGAAGTGTGGAACAGAGATTTCATCACTCTATTCAGAATGGTACGCAATTTACAATTTATGAATTATTTCTGGAATTTTCTACTTAATACTTTTGGACTAAGGTTGACTGGGGAAAGTAAAATCTTGGATAAGAGGGAACTACTGTGGTGTGTTTGGCTGCACACTAAAATTACCTGGGGAAGGTTTCATAAAGACAGACCCACAAAACACCAGCCCAGACCAATTGTATCAAAATCTCTGAGAGAGTAGTCTGGGCCTTTAGATCTCTCTAGGTGACTTTAATGTCAGCCAGACTTGAGAACTACTGGGTTAAGTATTATACATACATTTATTCAAAGGAATACAAGGCAACTTTTAGCAAAATGCAGTGTATACAGGAACTACCATTTTGTGTGAAGGAAAGAGAATTCTTTTATTGTATTTGCATAGAATATTTCTAGAAAGATACAAAAGAAACTGGTTCAATAATGGTAGGCTTTGGGAAGAGGTATTAGGGGTGTGAAGTGAGAGGCTTATATTTCCACATATTTTACATTGATTTTTAACCAGGTACATTAGAAATTGATAATCCTAAAATCAAATCACAATTTCACAGATAAACAATTTTTCAGGTACACATGGCACTAAGCAATGTACAGCAATCTCACAGCAGGGAGCAGCTACCAGTGTTCCTAAGGTCCTGCATGGAGCCCTGCACACTTGGAAAGAAACAAGTAGCTACTGGGGGTCCATTTTTGCCCTCTGGGCAGAGCCAGTAGTTCCTGCCACTTCCTCCTGCCCTAGCAACTAACTTAGTCAATGTACCATTCTAAAGCAAACAGTCACTGCCTGATATGCTTGGGGAAAATGTTTGCTCCTAGCTCCCTCCTCACACAGTGGAGGCCACCATTAATGGTATGTTAGTCTAGGGCATACTCTTTTTAAAGAATATGTCAGATTAATTAATACATTTTTAAATTAGTTTCTCAAATGGAAAAAATCATACATGGAAAACAGGGATGATTCCATCTTTTTTTCTAAAGCACTTACTTCATGTAACATGCAAATACAGTGTCTGCAGGGTTCAAAATACCAATATTGTTTTCCTAATTAGGTGTACCATTACCAAAAATTTGAGAGAACCAATTTGCTCATTTCATTCTATGATGTCTTTCAGTGTTGCCAAGCCACACAAGAATTCAACTGAATCTAAAAAGTATACAGAACAGAGTTCTACATCATCAACCCAGAGCTAACAATTTTAGAACTTCATAGATATTTAAATTAAATACCTTTTCAGTAGGTCATTTCTGACAGCTGTGGGATTTTATAACTGGGTCTCAGACATTCTACTTAAACAAATGTCTCTTTTAAGGTTTTTTTTTGGGGGGGGTGGCAGGTCACTCAACCCCTTAGAGCACTTTTACCCCATCATTTTGATACCAGAAAAACAATTCACAAATACAAAGAAGGAAATTCACAAATACAAAGAATGAAATTCACAAATGGAAAGAAGGACATTTCTTTTGAGTTGTCTGTAACAAGATTCCTTTTTAAAAATGTCATAATACATGTCAGAAACATCAAGAAAGGCTATTTCCTACCAAAAACATTAACATTTTAAGAGGATCAGATTCTGGAATACTAGAGACTCTTTAAGGATCTCCAGTTTTCAAAACTCTTAAATTCATTCATCCATTCATTTAATACATGTTTCTTAAATGCTAACTTCCTGCCAAGCACTGCTTTAAGCACTACAGACACAATGACAGGTCTAGGATTTAGCAGAACTCTCACAGCCATGCTCTAAGCATTACATGTACATTTTCTTGTTTCATTCAGTTACTTTCCAATGTATGTTTTAAATTTAAAAGAAATTGAATTTGTAGCATCAAATTTAAAAGACATTCTTGTTACTATTTCTTAATCATATTTAATAAAATTAAAGAACTTGAGTAAACGAGGATAGTTAATTAAGAGCTAAATGATAACAAACATACTTTTTTCCCCCCTTAACCCCTAAGGTTTTGACTGTAAGACAGAGAAAAGAAAACACCTAATTTTCTGGGCACATCAGAGAGAGACAGTTGGCAGTCTGAAGTATTTATAAGGTGTTAAAGGCAGAACTGATTACACTGGTGATTTTGTTGCTTCTTCTTAACACATCCTAAATCAACACCTGTTTCATCTCTTAAGGAATGTGCAGGTTAACATCTAACTTGTCTTCGACTTGTGAAGAAATAGAGTTGCCATGACAACATGCAACTATCCTCACTGGGAATTAGACGAAGGTCCCCACCAGATATGTAGCTTCCTGATCTGTCCCATGGAGGGATGAATTTCTATTGCCCCAGTGTCCACTCTCACTTAGGCACCCTGAATGAATTGACTGTCATTTTCAATTAGAAAACCAATAGTAGATAACCAATCACCCATCATTTATTTAAAGATATATATCAAATACAGAAATGCTCTTCTTTATGATTAAAAAGTCTTAGGCATGGTGATAAAATCATCTTTATAAAGGAATACATGCATATCTCTATAGCACTATATGGACACAAATTCTAGAGTATAATCAACAAAGTAAGCAAGTTTATAGGAAGATACAACTAGAAAAATATTCTAAATTTACCTAGAAATGAAAGGCATACAGTTCAGGAGAGAATACGATAATCAGAGATCCAAACTCATGCTAATGCTAAAATCTTATGTTAACGGAAAAAGCACTCTGCTATACAACACTTACCCACAACATTATAGTATTAATGGCTGCATTTTATTGCACTTAATGTATTGTATTATTTTGGCACAAACAGAAAGTGCAATAAGAAACAAATTATGTAGCATGATACATGAGAGGGCACATTGTCCTTTTCAGAAGTCCATTATAAAGGCAGCTGGACAGATTCTGGCTGAACACAAGTGGGATGCCAGCCCATCTCTTCCATCCCCACCCCACCCTCCCATTCAAGCACTTGTTACAAAAGTGCCTGTGTGGTCATGAGAAGTGAGTCATGGATGTTCCATTTACAGATGGGGTGGGGTTGAGGGAAATCACTATTACATGCCCAGTTAGCTGGAAAAGTCCATCCTGTTTTTTCTCTTTTACATAATAATCATTTTTCATAAACCTGAGATAAAGAATGCTTGGTAAGTAGGAACTCACCAAATATTTCAGCACTCATACTCAAAGGAAAGACTTACTTTTACAGCCAAGTACATGATCTCATAGTCCAGACCTAACAATTCACACTAGGCAAGGGACTTGTATAATCAGTAGAAAACATTTGTTCCTTTCGCCCACACCAAGAAAAACAGTGGCTGAAGAAATAAAGCACATTACCAGTTCCTAAATCAGATTCACCCACCAGGAGTTCATGCTGGCAGCCAAAGTATTTCATGAGTGCAAGGACAATCTTTTACAACTTCCTTTGCCAAGGAAACACAAAGGCAAAGTGGCTTCATAAGCTGACCTTACAATCAAACAATAAGAAACACAACCTAAAGCAACATACCCTCTTAGGAGCTATACGCTCTGTGCATTAAAAGACACATGCCCCAGTCCTTTTCTTCACACTACCTAAATCAAAAAGCAGTGTATGACAAATTCACATTTCAGCCTAGCTCACAGCAACCTCAAACTCCAGGGCTCCCATGATCCTCCTGCCTCAGCCTCCCGAGTAGCTGGGACTACAGGTGTCCGCCACCATGCCTGGCTAATTTTTCTATTATTAGTAGAGATGAGGTCTCGCTCTTGCTCAGGCTGGTATTGAACTCCTGACATCAGGCGATCCTCCCGCCTCAGCCTCCCAGAGTGCTAGGATTATAGGCATGAGCCACCTTACCCGGCCCACATTTCAGAACTTAAAGTTATAATACATGTTTTAGCTTTGAAAACATCTAATCCAGGCCTCTTAACTTATCCAAATTCCCTCAAAATCCAAAGGGCTGTGTCAGTCTTTTCTAAACATATTGCAAACAAAACTTGAAACCTGCATACAGCTCCTAAACTGTGCTCTGAGCCCTCATGAAGACTACACTGGATTCTGAGGCTCGGGTGAAGTAGAGACCTTGCCCAACTAGTAAAAGTTTTGCACATACATATTGTCTATAATTATTATTAATAACATCACCAATTAACTTGGCCTCCTAAGATGTGCAATGAATTTAGGTTTTAAGTACATTAAAATTCACAAGAAACATTACTTTTAATAACAGGAACCACCAGTTATTTTAATGAAGAGGAAATATTCTATGAAGAATTCTTATTCAAATCAGGCTTCTCCACAAACATTATCTTTAGCCTATTCCCTCACAGCGTAAAATACTCTAAAGAATATTTAAATTATTTAAAATAAAACTCTAAAGAGTATTTAAATTATTTAAAATAATTCAAATCCTAAAAGCAACACGAGTTCATTAGAACAAAATCCAAATATACCAACAAAAAAGAATAAGACACAAAAGGATAAAATGAAATTTGCACCCACCCTTTGGCAAGCACTATTAATATGTTGGCATACAGTGCTGCTGACCCTCTTCTGTACATGCATAATCATATATTCCTATTTTATTCTTTTTGAAAGATTTTCAAACTAATTTTATTACCTCCTCACCACAACTCTACACAGAACTGATGCTGCCACTTTACAAATGACAAAACTGAGGGCCAAAGAAACCAAGAGTCTTGTTTGGTCTCACATCAACATGGTACATGAGGCAAGAATAAATCAATGGTGTCCTTAATTGTCTTCCAAGTGCTTTTAACAGAACCCACTTCATTAGATGGAAGAGTTCCCTTCTTCACCTCTGTGAAAAATCACTAATAACCTCCCAAGGTGCACATTATGTTTCAGGATGAGGGGATATAATGTAAGGAGTGTGCCAGTAGATATACAGCAGCAGGCAAGAAAATCTACACAAAGACTATTAGAAAGAAGTAAAAAGAGATCAAAACTGCTATTTATGTGTCACATGTCTTATGGGCATTAAAAATGTGTGGGTACTAGAACTCTTTTTTCCAGAATATTCTCCATCCTAACTCAGAAAAATCTCATTACAGATGCTTGCATCTTGGAACCTGGCAGTGGAAGAGGAGGAAGCACTTCTGTGTGATTTCCCTCTGTGAGGGAAGAGAAAATCACAATCCTGCCTCAGTCACTCTAAATATGAGAATAGCCAGTGAGTTCTTAATGTAAAAATGTTCTCTTTTTCAGTGTTTGACTTCTGTGTTATAGCTTCCAATGTGGTGTCTGTTGTTTATTCATCGTGGTGTATAATCTGTTATCTTTCAGATTAGAAACTCCAACAGGTCAGACCATAGGTGTCCTACCTGGATTCATACAGGTAGAGCACCAAGCCACAAGCACATAGGCATCCGTTGCTATTTGATAATGACAATAAGTGGATTAACTTATATTTATACTAACCCTCTAACAGATTACTTAAATTTGTTCTAACAGAACAATGGGGATTAGCACTAACTAGGCCATTTGGCCCTAGGTATTCAGGACTGGGAGGAAGAAGAGTGGAGTCTATTCTCTGGCATTTACACAACTAGCTAGCAAGCAGCTGCAATGCTTCCATTTACTCCTCCTATCCCAGGCAATATATATGTTTACTCACTTCATTTAACTGGTCCAAATAAAACAAAACATTTGATAGCCCATGATCCTTTCCATCTCCCTGCTACATACACATTTTAGGGAGATACTGGCCCATTAATTTATCAGACACATTTAAGAAACAAAAAACCTTAAGATAATATTTCAAACTTGAACCTCACATGTAAATCAATGGGCAAATCTTGGTTTTTAAAATTCCTATGTAAATATGCTGGCCTTAAATCCAAGGTAACCAAAAACCCAATTATGTATTTCTGATTTGAGTCACCATACAAATCATTTTTTTTGGTCCTAATTTTTCCTGGAACAAAGGGTTATTCAAATATAAACTTATGTATCAATTAATTAAAAGTGAAAAGCATTCTGAAGACAAGCAAATAGAGAACTCTCAAATTTCAAAAACTACAATGCAATTTTACAACTTCAAATAAGGTTTAAACTTCACAAATACCATAATCATATAATGGTTCCTGACTTCTCCCAAAATGTAAATTCGATCTCTTTTGATTCCTTTTCTGTTTTCCTAGCAACCTCTTTCCTCAACGCTATGAAAAAGGCTTTTTGTCAAGATCCTAAAGGAAATATTCAAGAAGGAATCTTAACTAGGACAACTCTCTTTATAGATGAAATGTCAGGAAGCATGAAGGCCTGAAAATAACCTGTGGTATAGGCCACTTGCATTAGACAACAAACTTCCTCTCTAGTACAGTATGTGAAAGCTGGAGGAAGGAGAGAACAGTAAGAAACCCAGAGAAGGGACTAGGAAGTGCACAAGAGTAAACAGAGTAAAACCAAAGGCAAAATAGTTCAGAGAAGAGGAGAAAAGTTTAAAATAACTAGTGAAAGTCCATCATGGAAACAGGGAAGATATAAAAGGCTTCCACAAACTTTAAAACAGAAAACAGAAACATAAAAAGGTGGATCTTACTTTTGTTTATATTTTCTCCAATATACACTACAAAACTGCCCCAAAAGTCTACCTGAATCCTCAGGGACTTTTCATTGTCCAGATCTACAGATTACATCCTGTATTTAAATGCACTAAAGAACACAAATTCATGTTAGGAATACTTGATTTTTAAACTAAAGATTTTATCTTAACTTCTAGAAAGCTACTCAATTACAAGGTGGGCTTCCAAGAGCAGCCAATCCCCTGTATGAGGCACCCCCTTCCTCCAAACAAGCACACACCAGCTCTTATATGGTAAAATCTGGATAAAGTGAAACACAATGTCATAATTTTTTAGGTGGAGAGGAAATTTTTCCAGGAGGCTTTTCCCAGGAGGGCTATATAGCATGTAAGAGTTAGTCCAGGTAAAGAGAACCAAAGGAAAGACTTGTTTAGGTGTCCTTTCTTAACCTGATGAGCAATGGTTGATTTGTCCCCATCTTCCTGCATCTTTGCTGACATCAGCTACTTCACCTCCTTTTCCATGGTGACCCCTATCAGGGACACTACTGAAAGGGGTTCTCATGAAGTGGGGTGTTCAACTGAAATTCCCAAAATTCTCTAAAAATATCTACCACAAAAACTTGTAGAAAATACTAATGAGGTCAAGAAAAAACAAACAAACAATACTTGGCACAATTTTCTGTTCTTCATTCTACACCAATGAGAAGTCAGAACGCTATACTGAAAATATTCCCACAAAGTGAGACTCAATTTCCCTAATATGGCCAGGCCCTAAATTTAGCCACAATTTTTGTTCAAAATACACCCAATTAAACTTGTGGATGGAGGAAATGGTGGTGGGCAATTGGGCAAGGAGCACAGGGAACAATGCCAATGTAACTCCACTGTCCCAACCAGCATTAAAATGGCTTTAAATGTCCTTGGCAAGGGCTGCCAAAGTATAGACACCTGTGACACACATGGCCCCGTCGCTCCAGGCTTTGTACCCTTGATAGAGTCTGGGTTACTGGGAGGGAAGGGAAGAAATTACACACCCTGGGTCTGAAGTAATTCTACCATTCTGAGAAGGTATGTGGCATCACTAGTACTCAGTCAGAGTAGTGAAAGGCATAGAATTCCCTACTCAAATTATAAGGATTCAGTTAGTCTAAAGGAAACATGAGAATTTAACCAGGGTAGTTTAAAGTCCTCACAATTTACCTTTCAAACACACACACACCACAAAAAAATACTGCTTATTCAATTTTCACATAACTACAGTGAGGGACTGTTTGTAAATGAATGGAATTCAAGAAAAGCAAAATCTAGAACATAAAACTTAATCCAAAATGTATTTCAAAGTTTTACTTGAAACTTTTAAAAGGTTTATTATACTGGATCTAGACTTGTTTTTGTAAGACATTGTAGGTGAAAAGCACCTAGCAGAGTGTCAGAGTTGGGAGTAGATACTCAGTAAAAAAAATTGCTGAAAAACTGGTAAAGGTAGATAAATCAACATCTCAACAGAAGTGCGCTGAAAGGCAATATAGGACATTTTAAGGCATCTTTTAAAAGTTAGCCCTTGAAAGCAGAATAGCACAGGGATTTTAAAGACTAGATTCAAACTGCTTGGGTCAAAACGCAGGCCCTGCCACTTAGAGCTGTGGATCTTGGGCAAGTTGCTTAAGTTAATCTGTGATTTAAAGTTTCCTCACCTGTAAAATGGGAATTACAATAGCACCTACCTCACTGGTTGTTAGGCAAGTAAAGGAGAGAAATCAACATAAAGCATTTAAGACAAAGATATGTTTTCAGGAGGTCAAATCTATTAAATGCACACTTCAGCTTTGCTAAACTGAAATCTCAGAAATTTCATAAAAGCATTTTACTCCCCCTTTCCACACACCATGCGGCATCAACCTTCCAAATGATGTGGAAATTACATACTTTCATTCATCCGTTTGAGAGCTTGTCATGAATAGCAAGAAAGAAGAAAGATGCTTTTTTCGTAGCTGTTGCTCCTTCACAACTTCAAAAACACTGTCACGTACACAATAGGTTGGAGCTGCCCTCAAAATGACAGCTCACAGCTTTGCAGGCCCGCAGAGGCGCCCAGGCGGCTCTGCCCGGAAGGGGTTCACCCCCAAACACGGCGGATCTCCCACCTCCGGAGCCGAGCAAAGCGCACGCCCGGGAGCCTCAAGGAACACAAGAGAACTCTTTGAAACGGGGAAGGACCCTGAGTTGTGGAGAAAGAGAGGGAGGAAGGAAGGAAAGAGGGGAGCCTCGGGGTCACAGAGGGTCCGGAGGCACACGCGGAGCGGGCGCGTCCACGATGACAAGCCTCGGGACCGGGTGCCGGCGATGGGCAGCGACGTCCCGGGAGGCCCTATCCCCTCCTCCTTCCCTTCCCCGGCGAGCACCGAAGCCAACTCCGGTCCCGCGCTGACTCGCCCCTCGGCGCCCCCTCACCTAAAGGCGGGTCCTTCCTTGGGAGCCTTGCCCTGGGCAGACGCCGACGCGGAGCTGCCGCCGCTGCCCCTTTTGTTGAAGAGCTTCTGGAGCAGGGTCGGGGCCATGATGCTGCCGCCGCTGCGGCTCCGGCCGTGGCGCTCGGGGGGCCGGCGGCTCAGCGCGCAGCCGGGCGCGGCGGCCGCGGTGGCGGGGCCATCGCGGCGGCGCGGCCGCCCAGCCTTGCGGGAGCGCGGGGCCGCTGCGGCTGAGTAACTCTGCTCGGCGCTGGGGGCGCCGGCTGCCGGTCATATGACTGAGCCGGGCCGCCGCCGCCGCCTCGCGCGCTGACAGTTATCTCCTGCGGGAGGAGCCCGCAGCCCCACGGCGGCGGCGGCAGCGGCGGC
>VBSM01000483.1:447903-462793 GCA_008086735.1 Cheirogaleus medius
AGCTAGAAATTTTTCATCATTCTTTGATATCCTTGAACTAATATTTTTATTCCTTCCTTTCTACATGATTTTATCTTAATGTAAAACATTTTTTACACTTGAAAGTCTTTGATTACTGAATTATATTCTGTAACAAAATATGTATATAAATTTATTTCCTGGGTTAAAAAAGGCTCTAAATATTCAAATATTCTACCATTTTAATTATTAGTAGCAAAAAAATTGATCAGTATAAAAAATTTATAATTCTTAAACATAAAAAATTGCATTGTAAATGCATTTCTCAATCTTATGAAGATTTCACTGCGAGAATGAGACAGGTTCAACATTTATGCATATATATATTTTCTTTGTTTTTTTAGTTGTAAATGCTAAGAAACCTTATTTACTTAAATAAGTAGATAAGAATGGAAGGAGTTTTGTAATAGCATATATTTCTTTTGTTCCAAAATAATTTTAAACATCACCATGTTCTATCACCAAAAATTGACTGTTGGCCAGGAGCAGTGGCTCACGCCCATAATCCTAGCACTTTGTAAGGCCCATGCGGGAAAATCACTTGAGGCCAGGAGTTCAAGACCAGCCTGGGCAACATAGTGAGACCCTGCCTCTACAAAAAAAAAAAAAAAAAGATAAACGAGCCTGGCATGGTGGTTCATGCCTATAGTCCCAGCTACTTGAGAGGCTGAGGCAGAAGGATCCCTTGAGCCCAGGAGTTTGAGGTTGCAGTGAGCTATGATGACACCACTGTACTCTAGCCTGGGCAACGGAGTAAGACCCTGTCTCAAAAAACAAAAAAATTAAACTGGTGTCTAGCATGTAAAAAACTCTATTAAAAATTAATATTAACTTCCACTTGTTTTTAATAGTGGAATTTGTTTTTTCCTTTCCAGTCAGGTATCACACTGCTTTAATCATTATAGATTTAGAGGGTATTTTGATATGTTAGACCAAGTCTTTCACTTATTCCTTCTTTGTTTTTTGTGGGTTTTTTAAAATAAAATTTATTTTTAATTGGCAATAATTATATGTATGGGGTATAGTGTGATGTTTTGATGTATGTATACATGGTGGAATCATTATATCAAGCTTCATCATCATCTCATATACTTTTTCATAGTGAGAACATTTAAAATCTATTCTTTTCATAATTTTGAAATATATAAGGGCTATCTGGAAAGTATCCAGCCATTGTTAACATAACAAGAACAGTTTGATGGCTGGATACTTTCTGGACAGCCTTTGTATAGCACATTATTATTAACCATGGTCACTGTGCTGTGCAGTACATCTTGAAAATTTATTCCTCCTAAGTAAAACTTTGTACTCTTTGGTCAGCATCTTATTTCCCACCCCACGCCCTGGTAACCACATCTACTCTCTGCTTCTGTGAGGTTTTGTTTTTTTCTAATTTCATGTGTAAGTGAGAACATGTAGTATTTGTCTCTCTGTACCTGGCTTATTTCATTTAGCATAATGTCCTCCAGTTTTATCCATGTCGTAAATGACAGGATTTCCTTTTTTAAGGCTGAGTAGTATTCCATTGTGTCTATGTGTCACATTTTCCACATCCATTCATCTGCTGATGGACACTTGGGTTGACTCTGTGTCTTGGCTATTGTGAATAGTGCTGCAACAAACATGGGACTGCAGGTCTCTCTTTGATGTACTGACGTCACGTCTTTTGTATATGTACCCAGAAGTGGGATTGCTGGCTTTATTCTCCTTCAAAAAATTGTGGGGGGCTGATATATACCTTTCCCAATATTTTTTATGATCAACTTGTCAAGTTTAAAATTCTTGAGTTAGGATATTAATTAAAGTACAACAAATTTTAGATTAATTTTAACATATTTGATATCATTCCAATACTGAATCTTCTCATCCAGAAACCCAGTAAGTCTCACAATATTTTTGTAAGCCTTGTTTCATGTCCCACAATACAGTTTTTTTTTCATGGATTTCACATATTTCTGAATTTAAGATCACACATTTTGGTTACTTGAAATGTGTTCTTTATTTCTCCTCCCTCTCTTATTTGCTTCTTTATTTTTCTTTTGCTCTTATCATCCCAAATAGATTATAAACTCCTGCAGGACTAGGAATGGATTACCCTTATAACCTCCTAAGTGCCTAAGATAAAGATATGCTAGACTGGTTGTTAAGGAAAGAAATACTTGTTGAATAAATAAATGAATGAAAGGCTTGATTCATAAACAGAAATGTAACAGGAAGAATCTGGGGGGTATGCCAGGAAAAGCCTCAAAAGAATTATAATCCCCCAATAATGGATGATAAATTGTGGCTTGATTATGCTATATGGAAGATCTGAAGAGAAAAAATGACTTGGATATTAGGCATATTCTTCCAAGTGTAGATTCACTCAGAGAAGATAAATAACTGCTTCAGATTTCCTCAGAAAAATGCCAATGTTTTTCTAACTGTGAAGCTCCCTGAAACTAGTTCCATTGAATAATAAAAGGATAATTTAAAATTTTCTCTCAAAAAGGATGTCTGCCTCCAAATGTCACAAATTTAATTGGCCTTTTTAAATAAGAAATGTATTAAACACAAAGACTAACTAGTATTAGGGATACTGGAGGGATTTTTGAGTGGGGCCGTTCCATACACTTTGTTGCCTGGAAGATTATCGTCATTTCAGAGTGCACCCATCCTTCTTTCTCTACATACCATCCATGGACATTGGCCATAGACTGAAAAATGGGCTCAGAGCCTCTGCCCTGTGTTTGCACGTGCGTCTGTGAGAAAGGGGATGGAGGGTACAGTTTTGAGGCATCAGAGAGGTTGCACCAGCAGAGGACAGACCCTCTCTGTTCTGAAGTCAGAGACTGAAAGTGGAAGAAGACTACTTGGGCAGAAATCCATTTGGACACGAATTTCCTCTGACTCCCGCCACGACTTAGTGAGCAGAGCCTGGAGAGTGGGGGAGTACTGGGCAAGGACTGATCTTGTGCTGCTTGTCCTGCAGGCTTCACTCTTACATGGTTCCAAAGTGAGGCTGAGAGGAAAGCACTAGAAAACATCAGAAGCTCTAACCCAGAAGCCTAAGGAGAGCCCAGTGTCCTTTACAGATGACAGCTGTTTACTCACCCTGTGTGGGAATTCAGACTGCACTTGTCCCACTTTTGCATGCAGTGACAGGAACAAAGAGGTGGCCTCAGAGTTCCTGGAAAGACCTCATTCCTTCCTACCCCACAGCACTCACGGTCTTGACAATATCCACCTGAAACCATCAGGATTAGTCACATTATCCCTTTATCCCTGGTTACATGAATGCTACCAAGAATCCATGGACTCCCAGGACACCCTCCCTCACTCCAGTCCCCTCATGGCTATGTAATCTCATTCTCTTTCCTTCTTCCACCTCTCCCCTACTCCCAAAACGTTTCCCCTGTGCTCACCGTAATGCCTAGTTTCTAAACAGCACAGTCCCTACACCCTCTCCACCTGCTCTATGAAGGTTGCCTTCACTGCCTTGCGGGACCTGAAGTCTGAATCTCCCCTAGGAGATGACCACCTCCCCTGCAGTACTCTCTAGTAGTGGCTGTTTCCTCTGTCACATCCCAAATGACATTGGTCCTGGCGATGGGATGAGGGTTCCCCTTCCTCTTTATTTCCACTTTCAAATGACTTCTCCCTTAAAATCCCCAGCTTTGAATCTCATGTCATCAGTTTATACCACCTGCTGTCCCTCATTGCTTATAAAAGGCAGTGTGTGCTTAGCCTTTGGGTCTTTCTCTGCTTGTGAAGACTGACTTTCTTCCACTCTCTCTGGAATGTATTTTCAATTTGTGTAGCTTCCTCCTTTACTTTCATTCTTTCTTTTACGTGATAAACTATTTGCATAAAATTGTTCCGTGCCTGTGATCACTCCGTCATTGGCTTGACTCAGTACCAGTTCTTGACACTGGGAACTGGGGGACTAGGGAAACATACACACAGACAAACTTAACAATGGTGGATTATTTACTTACGTATTTTTTTGATGTGCTGTTGAATTCAGTTTGCTAGTATTTTGTTGAGGATTTGTGCATTAATATTCATAATGGATTTTGATCTGTAGTTTTCTTTTTTTGTGTACCTTCCTGGCTTTGGTACCAAGGTGATACTGGCTTTGTAGAATGAGTTGGGGAGGATTCCCTCCTTCTTGATATTATGGAATAATTTCTGCAGTATGGGTGCCACCTCTTCTTTGTAGGTCAGGTAAAATTTTGGCTGTGAATCCATCTGATCTGGGGTTTTTTTTGTTGTTGGAAGATTTTTTATTACTGCTTCAATCTCATTGCTTGTTGTTGCTCTGTTTAGAAGTTCTATTTCTTCCTGATTGACTCTTGGGAGGTTCTGTGTTTCTAGGATTTTCTCCATTTCCTCTACATTTTTGAGTTTATGTGTATAGAGATTTTCATAGTATTCACAGATGAAATTTTGTATTTCTGTGGTATCAGTTGTAATATCTCCTTTTTCATTTCTGATTGATCTTATTTGGGTCCTCTCTCTTCTACTCCTGGTTAATCTACCAAGAAGTCTCTTAATTTTGTTCATCTTTTCCAAGAACTAACATTTTTTCATTGATATTTTGTATTTTTTTTTCAATTTTGATTAGTTCTACTCTGATACTAGTTATTTCTTTTCTTCTGCTGGCTTTGGGTTTGGTTTGCTCTTCGGTTTCTAGTTCCTTGACACATGGCATTAGAGTATTAGTTTCTGATATTTCTGTCTTTTTGTTGTAGGCATTTAAAGGTATGAATTTTCCACTCAGGACTGCTTTTGCTGAATCCTATAGATTTTGGTAGCTTGTGTCCCCTTTGTCATTCAGTTCTAGAAATCTTTGATCTCCATCTTAATTTCATTATTGACCTAATAATCATTCAGCAGCAGGTTGTTAATTGCCATGATTTTATGTAGAATTGAGTGTTATATAGATTTGAGTGTTTCTCTTGGAGTTTATTTTTAGTTTTATTCCACTGTGGTCTTGAAGATACATGGTATGATTTCTAATATTTTGAATTTGTTGAAACCTGTTTTGTGGCCTAAGATGTGATCATTCTTAGAGAATGTTCCATGTGCTGATGAGAAGAATGTATATTCAGTATTTTTAGGGTCAAATGTTTTGTAAATGTCTGTTAGGCCCATTTGTTCTAGAGTCCCTTTTAAGTCCAGAGTTTCTTTATTTATTTTCTGCTTGGAGAATCTGTTGGGTTCTGTCAGTAGGGTACTGAAGTCTCCAGCATTTACGACTCTACTCTTTGTCTCTTTGTTTAGATCTAATAGGGTTTGCTTTATGAATCTGGGTGCTCCTGTGTTAGGTGCATAAATATGTAGGATTGTTATGTCTTCTTGATAAATTGCTACCTTTACCATTATATAATGACTATCTTTGTCTTTCTTTACTATTATTTACTTAAAATCAATTTAATCTGATATAAGAGTGGCTATCCCTGCTTTCTTTTGGTTTCTATTTGCATGAAATATTTTTTTCTATCCCTTCACCTTGAGTCTGTATGAGTCCTTCTGGGTTAGATGTCTTTCCTGAAGACGACTGATACTTGGGTTGTATTTTTTCATCCATTTAACCAGACTGGGTCTCTTGAGGGGGCATTCAGACCATTCACATTGATTGATAGATCTGATATGTGGGAAGCTGTCCTGTTCATTCTGTTGGAAACCTCATTCCTTTGTTTTACCTCGTGTGCTATTGTTTTATATGAGCTCTGAGCTTTAGCTTTTGGGTGGTTTTACACTGGTGGGTGTCTATTGTGCTGATCCATGTATAATGCAATCTGAGTACTTCTTGCAGGGCAGTTCTGGTCTTGACAGATTCCCTCAGTGTTTGGTTGTCTGGAAAAGTCTTTATTTTTCCTTCATATATGAAACTTAGTTTTGCAGGGTACAAAATTCTAGGTTGGAAGTTGTTATGTTTAAGAAGACTGAAGATGGGGCCCCAGTGCCTCTGGCTTATAAGGTCTCAATTGAGAAATCTGTGGTGTACTTGATGGGTTTTCCTTTGTAACTTGATGTTTTTGCCTCATGGCTCATAGGACTTCCTCCTTTGTATTGACTTTGGACAGTCTGATGATTATAAGTCTTGGCGATTGCCTCTTTGCAATGAATATCCTAGGGGTTCTTTGAGCTTCTTGTACCTGGATGTTTAGACCAAATCTCTAGCAAGACCAGGGAAGTTTTCCTCAATTATTCCCTCAAATAGGTTTCCCAACCCTTGTGCATTTTCTTCTTCACCCTCAGGGATGTCTATGATTCTTATATTTGGCAGTTTTATATAATCTCATGTTTCTTGTAGGCTTTGTTCATTCCTCTTAATTCTCTGTTTTTTATTTTTGACCAAATTAATTTGAAAGAGTTCTTATCAAGCTCTGAGATTCTTTCTTCTGTGTGGCCTAGTCTATTCTTAAAATTTTCTACCGTTTTTTATATTTCCTTAAAGAATTTTTCATTTCCAAAATTTATATATTTTTTTTAATATGTTGATCTCTTTAGTGAATTTTTTATTCATTTTCTAAATTGTTTTTCTGGTTTCTTTGAGTTGTTTTGTATTTTCTTGTGGATTTTATTGAGCTTCCTTACAATCTATGTTTGGAATTCTTTATCTGTCATTTTAATATTTTTATTTTGGTTGGTATCCATTGCTAGAGAGCTGGTATTTCCTTTTGGGATGTCATTTCACTCTGATTTTTAATACTCCAGAGTTCTTTTGCTGATTCCTTCTCATCTGGGGTGGCTGTCAGTTCTTATTTTTAGATCTGCAGGCAGGTAGTAGTCTCAGTTGCTAGTTGTTTATAGGCTGTAGCAGTGGTGATCTATGTGTCTGGGCAGATTCCCTATCTCTCATTGATGAGGGAAGGTGAAAGTCTTTGAGATCTTTTCTCTTTCCCCAGCCCTGTGGTCTTCTTAACATGTGAATCATATTGGCACACCCAGTTTCATCTCTGAGACAGTAGGTGGTGCTTGTGTGTAAGAATCAACCACACCTTGTATGATTGAATCAGTAAATGCTGTAAAGGGCTGTGCAAATTGACCTCCCTGCCAGTAGGTGGCACTTGCCAGAAGGAACAAGCTGCCATGTTGTTTTGGGGATCTGTGACTGGCTCTGGCCTCTGAGGACAAGCACTCAAATGCCCCAGGTGGTGGGTCTGGCCCTGGAACTTCCAGATGAGTCCTTATTCTCTACCCCAGGACAGACGGGTGGGGGAGTGAGGTTGGGTGGCGCTGGGTGGGGTGAGCTTGCCCACAGGCTCCACAAAAGCTGGTAAGGTAGCTGTTTCAGCAGGGATCAAAAGTCCGCTTCCAGCCTTCTGTGGAATGCCACCAGGGAGAGGCTAAGGTGGCTCCACCTAGCCAGAAAGTCTGCTTGTGGAGGTAGGGCCATCTGAGATCCGTAATCTGGCTGTCTAGACAGGTTTTGCTCTTCTCCCCTCTCCCCTACTCTGCGGTCTCCCTCTGGCATTTGCCGGCAGACAGGAGCTCAAACTAGCTGAGATCCCCTATGAAAGCACTGCAGGCCGGGGGCTTCCCTGTCCAGGATCCTGTCTTGGGCCGAGAGTGTGGGCTTCCTGTGGGAGAAGGGGTGTTCCAGAAGTGTGCTATTGCTGGGACCCATGCTGCATTCTCTTTTCAGTTCTGTCTACATGGGCTCCCTTGCCTCCTGAGGTTAGGTTCACAACTCTCCCCTCCATGCCCCTGAGCAACATGGTCTCATCCTGGGAGTATGGGATCTGGCCTGTAGGCCTGTCCCTAGGTCCCCAAATATCAATCCCTACCTGTGCCACAGAGAAGCGTGCTGGTCTTGAGTTGCCTATGTGGTGCTCAAGCAGGTTTGATATCCCTCCACTTTGGGATGTTCCCTGCTCTGATGGAGCAGCTGGGCAAGTATTACTAGCACCAGGGAGGGCTGATGAGCAGGGAGCTCACAGTTCAATTACCCTAGTTCTCTGCAGGTCTTTAAGAGGAAAGGTTTGAGCCCCATTCTCTGTGGAAGCCCTACCAGAGGGGCAGTGGCTGCTTTTGAGAGCCCCAGTTCAACTGTATCTCTGGGCAGCCACAGGCAGGGGAGGGGAAAGAAAGGAAAAGAGTCTGGATGGAGAAAGCTAGCACTCTGGTTGTCTCTGTCCCTCTCTTCAGAAGCCAGCCCACCTGGAATGTCTAGGCTCTGGAGTCATGCAGATCCCTGGGGACCCACCAGCCCCCTGTGGCTCCCCCATTCTGTGCCAGAGTTGGGAAATGTTTGTGTGGGAATGAGCAGGATGAAAACTAAGGAGCTGAAGCCCTGTGGAGAGGAGAAAGGCACACTGTGAGTGGAGAAGCAGTATTGTGCCTGCCATTCTGGCGTGGGTCTGTGGTGATGGGAAGCACCCCAAGGGGTCTGACAGGCTGGTCTTTGTCTTCAAGAAGTTCCCAGTTCACTGGCAGCAGCAGCTTTTGAGCTCATGAGGGCAGAAAGGCTCTCCAACAGCTCGGGAGCCTGCTGCCTGCCAGAGATGTGAGGGAGGGAAAAACAAACCACTTCACCTATCCTTTTCACTGGACTCTAAGCATCTTAGTGGTTGACCTGTGCCAGTATCTTGCTCCCTCTTGTTCTGCTCAGCAACTTCTTCCCATGGAATCTCTTGTAGGTTCTGGTTAGGTTAGGTTCTGTTAGGTTTTCCCTCGGAATTACACCTGATCTGTTATTGTTTGTTTGTTTGTTCTTTTTCATCTAAAATTTTCCTTCTTTCTTGGAAAATCTGGCAGCTCATGTCTCTGGTCAGCCATCTTCCCTGATCCCCTAGAATTCTTCCTTAGATGATGACTTCTAAAAATGTCAGTCAGAACACCAATATCATATCTAACAAATCTAAATATACAGCTAGGTTTTACATTTCCTAGATTGTTTCAAAAACTTCTTTTTATAGCAGATTTGCTCAAATCAGGTTCTAAACACATTGTATTTGGCTGGCATGTCTTGTAAGTCTTTTTTCATTCGTAACAGTTCCCTCCCCGTTTTTTCATACCATTTATTAATATGTTTTTTAAAAAGCAGGTCATTTTTCCTGTAGAAGTTCTTGCATTCTGAATTCGGCTGCTTGCATCCTCTAGGTTTTCTTTAACATGTTCCCCTCTTTACCATATTTCCTGTAAATTGATTGTTATATTTAGACACTTGATTCCCTTCTCTGCTGAATCCATTCCTCACCATGTTGGGGCTCAGAACCTGATACCCCAAAGTATGGCACTTTGGCTTGCTGAGTATTTTTAACTAAAGGAGATTGGGAGGCCTCAGAAGCAAAGTCTCTCTGACCTTCTCTTACTCTCCTGTCTCTCGCTCCTTTTTCTCTCCCAAAGCAAATCATAGGAACCAGAATTCTCTTTCCAAAGGTGGGTCATAGAATCTAGAACTGCTCTCCCTCAAAGTAAGCCGTGAAACCTAAAATGATGACTCTCTGTCTTCCCCCTTGAAACCTCTCATTCCAGAGGGATTCTGCCCCATCCCCAGGAGCAAGGAATGCTACACAGAGAGACCAAGAAGAATCTGAACAGACAAGTCTCGCTGGGTTTCCCCCTTTAGTCTGTTACTATTAGATCATATACTTTTTTGTCTAATCACATTTCTACATGGCTGTCCATTCTTTGTCGAACCTAAGTATAAACATAGCTCTCACCTGGGTCTTTAGGTCTTCATTTCTGAAGGCTCCCATGTCATATAACACTTTGATTAAATGAATCTGTTATGCTTTTCTCTTGTTAACCTGTGTCTTTTGTTATTAGAGCATCAGCTGTGACCCTTATGATGAAGAGGAAAGGTATCACACCTTTCTGCATCTACAACCACTACTGCTGCTCTAAACCCTGTCAAGTTTGTTAATAACCCACTTTGCTAAATCTAACGGCCTATACTCAGCCCTCTTCTTCCTCCATTCAAGGAGATCCTTGTTGGTAGATTACCTGATCTGGCTTACAGGTCACCACACTTTTGTTGTTTCACTTTTACCTCATTTCTTGCTCCCTCTCAGTCTCTTTGCTGGCTCCTCTTTACCATTACTATATCTAAACATTGGAGTACTCTAAGATTAGTTCTTACTCTCTCTTCCTGTCTATCTGCATTCTCTCCATTGGTAGCCTCATTTAGTTCTCAGGCTTTAATTACCATTTATACATGATGACTTCCTAATTTATAGCTTTAGATTGGATCTCTCCCAAGAAATCAGAATTCATATAGCCAAACTTTAAAAAAAAAATTTTTTTTTTAGAGACAAGGGTCTTGCTGTGTTGCCCAGGCTGGAGTATAGTAACACGATCATAGCTCACTGCAGCCTCAAGCTCTAGGAGTCAGACGATCCTCCATCCTTGGTCTCCAGAGTAGCTGGGACTACAGGTGTGCGCCACCACGCCCAGCTAAAACTGTTTATTTGATATGTCCATTTGAATGTCCAGGAGGCATCTCAAATTGATCATGCCCACCATTTAACATCTGACCCTCCTTCCAGGTCTTCTCTCACAGTTTTCATTTCAGTTAATGGTAACTCTGTCTTTCTAGTTTTTCAGGCCAAAAATCTTAGAATCATTCTAGACTCACTCTTTCTTTCTGCCTATATCCAATCTGTCAGCAAATCCAGGTGACTCTACCTTCAAAATATACCCACAGTCTGGTCATTTATTACCACCTCTACTGGTATCATTTGATCCCACTGTCACCTCTTGTTCCAGGCACCATGGCCTCCTAACTCTTCTCTGCCCCACTCCTTTGTTATCACAGCTGTAGAGTGGTCTTTGTAAAATGCATACACTCTTCTCAACTCAGGCCTTAGTATTTGGTGTCCTGCCTGGGCTGTTCATCCCTGGATATCAGCATGCTCACTTCCTCACATCCTTCAAGTTTTGTCCATTCCTGACCACCCTCTTTAAAACTGTATTTCCCTAGAATTGAGGAGTCAAAAAGCATTTGTATTTATGTTTTGATAAATATTGCCTAATTGTTTTCACCAATAATGTAGGAGCATGTAAGCTTCCCCCCATAGCCTGGCCAATTGAAGCTATTAACTTCTGAATTTTTGACAATCACAGTGTAGTTTTAATTTGCATTTCTTATGAAGGAGTTTGAGAGCCATTGGTATTTTCATTTCTGAAAACTGTAAGCTCACATCCCTGGCTCTCTTAGAGTGTCAGTGTTTCTCTTATTTATTTGTAGAAGCTCCTTGTGCATTAGGGAAATGAGCTCTTGGTCTGTGATATGGGTTGGAATAAAATTTTCCCAGTTTGTCATTTGTCTTTGACGTTATTCATGGTGGGTTTTTCTATGTAGCATTTTTTAAAATTGGAAGTCTAATTTATGAATATTTTCTTTTATGGGTTCTGAGTATTATATCATACTTTGAAAGGCCTCTCCCACCTGAGATGTATTTTGTAAATCAAAATTGTTTTACATTTATATCTTTTTATCTATCTGCAATTCATTTTGGTACAAAGTGTGAGGTACACTTCTGACTTTATTTTTTTCCCAGATGGCTACCATTTGTCCCTACACCATTTATCGGATGTTCCATGTTTTCTCCATTGACATGAAATGCCATCTATGAGATTCTTTGGCAGAATTTAACAGTTGTGAGCTGAAGTTGAGGTAACAGTGTTTTCTCTTTGTGAAACCTGTCCATGCAGAGCCCTCAAACATGCCACCGAGAGCTGCAAACAAGTCAAACCTGTAAAGTGCTAAAAGCCCACACCCAGTAAATGCATGCATAATGTCTCCAAATTGTAGCTTGGGATGTTGTGAGCGCATGATTCTTATATAGTTAACTCCTCCACCCCACGCACATTCTCTCCAATAATGTCAAAAGGTGGCAGGGAATAGTCACATGATTTTTGGTTGTTTGTTTTGCAGACTGACTCCATTTACATTTGATGAATACCAGACCTTAGTATTTGTAAATTACTTTGAACTATGGATAAGAAAAGTGCTATTGTAATCCTTTATGTTATCTTTTAGATTTCAATCATGGTATTGTGATTTCAGCATTCTAGGCTTAATGAAGTTTTATTTCAATGAGTATAAATTATCCATCTGTGCTCAACCAGCTGTGAAACCAAGCCACTGGGTGTGGGTTATGAGGGCTGAAGCTTTGAGAAATGGGATAAAATTTTCAGAACTGGTGATATCATATGAGATCATTAGAGGTGGTTCACCTGGCATCAATCTGCTAGGATGCTTTTTAAACTAGGACACACATCTATATTGTTCAGTGATAATTATATTGATAGCGATGACACTGAGAGCCTGCAAAATCCTGCTAAACTCTTTGAAGTAAGTTCTTAATCATCATAAATAATTTTGAGACATACAATTTAACTTTTAAGGCTTTTTGGCATGTTTCTTAACAGAAATATTTAGTGGTTAGGGGTTTTGTTCAAGATGCAGACAGGAAGAGTGTAATCTTGATTCTTCTATTTTTTCTCTGAATGACTTTGAGCAAGTTAGCTTCTGTAAGCCTTAATTTTTTCATATGTAGAATGGTGATAATAATAGTACTTACTGTTGTGGAGAGTAGTAAAATAATCCATTTAAAGCATAGGTGCTAAGGGATCTTTGATTGGCAAAGATCAGAAAGTTAAAAAATATATTTGCCAATGAGAATCTGGAGACAGGTACTCTCATTCATTGCTTAGGGAATGTAAATTAGTACAACAATCACATAAAGCAGTTTGGTAAGACCCATCAAAATTTAAAATGTACATACTTTATGACCAGCAATTCTTCTTGCTGGAATGTATCAAACAGATATACTTGTAAGTACATGAATTGGTATCTGCATGTGGATATTTATTATAGTACTGATATAGTGGGAAAAGAGTGGAAACAACCTAAATCTCCATCTATTAGGCTGTTTTACTAGACTCATACAATTAAATACAGATGGAGTGTCCTTAACCAAAATTCTTGGAACCGTAAGTGTTTTAGATTTTGGATTTTTTTTTATTGGATTTTGGAATATTTACATATATATAATTAGATATCTTGGGGCTAGGACCCAAGTCTAAACACAAAATTCATTTATGTTTCATATATACCATATACATGTGGCCTAAAGATAATTTTATATACTGTTTTAAATAATTTTGTCCATGAAACAAAGTTTTCACTGCATTTTGACTACAACCTCTTACATGAGGTCAGGTGTGTCATTTTTCACTTGTGACCTCATGTTAGTGGCCAAAAAGTTTTAGATTTTGGAGAATTTCAGATTTCAGATTTTTGGATTAGGGATGTCCAGTGCTATAGTTTGGATGTTTGTCCCTTCAAACTTCATGTTAACTTTTTTTTTGAGACAGAGTCTTGTTCTGTCACCCAGGCTAGAGTGCCGTGGTGTCAGCCTAGCTCACAGCAACCTCAAACTCCTGGGTTCAAACGATCCTCCTGCCTCAGCCTCCCAAGTAGCTGGGACTATAGGCATGTGCCACCACACTCGGCTAATTTTTTCTATTTTTAGTAGAGACAGGGTCTTGCTCTTGCTCAGGCTGGCCTCATGTTAAAATTTGATCCCCAATATTGGAGGTAGGGCGTAATGGAGATGTTTAAGTCATGGAGGTAGATCCCTCATGAGTGATTTAATCCCTTCCCTAGGGAAGGATGAGGTGAGTGGGTTCTCACTCTCTTAGTTCTCTTGAGAGCCAGCTGTCTCCTCTCTAGCTCTTGCTTCCTCTCGCCATGTGATCTCTGCACACACTGGCTCCTCTTCACCTTCTGCTGTGAGTGGAAGCAGCCTGTGGCCCTCACCAGATGCAGATGACCAATGTTGAACTTTTCCAGACATCAGAATCATGAGCCAAATAAACCTTTATTCTTTATAAATTATCCAGCCTCAAATATTCTTTTAGCAGTACTAAGTGGACTAAGACACTCACCTTGTACCATACCATAAGAAAGAATGAAGAGACATTTATGTTATAGTATCGAGTATTGCCAAGGTATGGTATTGATTAGAAGAAGCAGAGTTTAGAACAGTGTAAAAAGGTGGGAAGTAGATAGTACAAATACACATTTGCCTGTATAATCACAGAAATGCTCAAGAAAAACACCCAAGAAAATGTTAGCATAGAATTCCACCAAAGCTAGAATTTAGGTGACTGGATGGCCAAGAAACTTTTCACTTTATGTCCCCTTTCATATTCTGATTGTACTTTGTGAATGTGTAACTTTTTAAAAATAAAGTGAATATAAAGTATATAGAAAACTCATAAAATAAGTATGCAATAAATGTTAGCCCTTATTTAAAATTTTAACTTAAGGATTATCTTCCACTAAAATAAAGATATCCAGGGACTTTTTAAAGATTGGCTATTTAAAAATTTAAATACCAACTTCTTCTCTATCTCTCCCCCCAAAAATAGGTCCCTGCTCACCCACCACCCAGGATCTGCAAGCTGCAGCCCACGAGCTTTGGTGCTCATTTGGATTTTACTAGTCTGAGATGGCGACGAAGGCATCAGACTCGAACACGGCAGAGTGTTGGTATTCTCATCCAGTGTATGCAAGATACTGGCAACATTATCATAAAGCCATGGCTTGGTTGCAGAGCCACCAGAATGCCTACTGGAAGGCTGTGGGGTCCTGTTTCAATTTTCCATGGTACCTCCCTACTGCAGTTCTTCCCCAAAGCTCTTACGATAACGAGACTGGATATCCTCAGTCCTTCTATGACCTTCACGTGGCCTGGCAGGACTCCCTCTGCGATTCTTCGTATTTCAGAAGGTCTGGGCAGCATCCACATGACCGCCGTGGGATCCAGGCATCCCCCAGGGAAGACCAGTCTATGTCTGAAGAGATGGAGGTAGAGACCGAGTCAGATGGGGAGGTAGAATGCGACCTGAGCAATATGGAAATCAC
>VBSM01000483.1:462893-474691 GCA_008086735.1 Cheirogaleus medius
AGGGTTTCCAGTCTCACCCTCTTCCTTTTGGGTACACTGGCTTCATCTCTCCTTCCATATGTCTCTCAGGGAAAGGTGACTGTTTGCTGAGATGTTCACCGATGTCCCAGTGGGCCCACCACGAGGTGGGTGTAATATACCAGGCACTTGGAAGTCAGCAGGGTGTGTACTGTTGCCAGCGTGAGAAATTTTCTCCTGACATAAAATGATAATCTTGCATATATTACAGTTTTTTTTATGTTGTCAACAACAATGTTCATTAAAGTTCTTGCCTAGAAAAAAAAATAAATAAATAAGGAAAAATAAAAATTTAAATACCCCAAATTTTATATATGTAATTTGTCTTACTATAAATTAAAAGGCATTGTTTTTGGCCCATGAAGTTCTACATATTTTTTTCTTTATCATTTACATTTCTAATAAAGTTATTAACTTATTCAGTAATTTTTAAAAGTCTACTTATGCAAAGCACATGACTAGAGGGAAAAGTGTTCTTATACAAATGAAGGTTTCTCATGATTTAGTCTGCACAGTTGGAGATTGGTAGATAATAGGTGTCATTTAAACTCTCAAACATTACTAGATTTTGAAGAAGGAATGAAAATACTGAACATTATTTCTGATAGATTTATTCATAGTTGTGTTTTGTTTATAGTTCTGAGTTTTGAGCAAATTTAGATGAATTGAGAATAAATGGAGAATTATTTTTCCCTTTTTTTTAAAAAAGAAATTGGTCTTGCTATGTTGCCGGGACTGCAGTGCAGTGGCTATTCACAGGCATGGTTGTAGCTCACTGCAGCCTGGAACTCCTGGGCTCAAGCCATCCTCCTGCCTCAGCCTGTGGAGTAGCTGGGATTACGGTGCGCACCACCATTCCTGACTTCCTTTTCCTTTTGACTTATAAGTACTCAGACTACCAGGCTGTGCTAGATTTTTTCTCAGTAAACTATGCACCACATCTAGGTTTCTCACTTTTATCGGACATTCCGCCATTAATATTTTATTTCATTCTCACTCATACTTTGGTAATAACAGCCTCACTTCTTTCTCTGGTTTTTAATTTCCTAGACATAAGCAGCTTTTAGGCCATGCTATAGATATGACATTAGCATGTGTCTGGCAAGACCCTAAACTTTTAGCCTAGTAAAGTATTCAGAATTTAAGAAGACTTAGATGAACTAGCACCTCCCTATGAAATTGTTAAGAGACCTCCAAAGTTGGATCTATCAATTTTTCTCCCATGACATCTTGACTCTACCGTCATTTTATCACACATATTATAATGGTCTGTTTCTTTCAATAAATTTCTCGAAAGCAGCAACTCTGTTTTTTATCCTTGTAACATGTTCGGGGCCTGGCTTGTGTTAGGTACTCAATAACGTCTACTGAATAAAGACTAATGTTTTCCCCAGTAGATACGTTACACCCTAATGAACTTCAAATTGTCACCACTAGTAATCCGTGGTTATCTAGGATGATTGATATTGGCATTAGGATACAGAAGGTACTTATATGTGAAAGCGGCTGGCACACAATAGGTATTCAGCAATGTTAGTTTGTGTATCTTTAATTCCGACAAATCTGCCAAAGAAACTGAATCTTATCATGTAACAGTGGAATAAAACTTATTATAGGGTTTTTTATTGTTCACATCATTTTCAATAAGTTTTAAGGACATTACAATAGTAAAATTTTGGGGAATAAATGTTAATACTAGAAATTTAAAACACTAATAATCACAAATGATTTCATTAGAGAGGTAATACCATCAATTATTAACATCTCAGCAAGCTCAACAATGACCTCCAAGACTATACTTTCAGGGATCATTTCTATATTTCTATAGTTCATTACTAGAGAAGTTTCTCTGAATGTGTAGAGCAGTGGTTCCCAATCATTTAGGCTTTAGGGGCTGGTTTCATGGAAAACAATGTTTCTACCGACTGGTGGAGGTGGCGTGGGGGGAGAGCTCAGGCCATGATGCCAGTGATGGGGAACGGCTATAAATACAGATGAAGCTTATCTCGCTTACCTGCCACTCACCTCCTGCTGTGCAGCCCAGTTCCTAACAGGCCACTGACCTACTGGTCTGTGGCCCAGGGGTTAGGGACTGCAGATGTAGAGTACAAAAAAAATAAAAACAAAAAACAAAAAAATGACTTCTATTTCACTAAATTCAGTAAATGTCTATCAGTCCTCTTTTTTCTTTCCCATGTTGACTGGTAAACAATCAACCTGTTTATCACTCTCTCCTTGAAATATTCTTTTCCCTCTGGATTACATAATACCACATTCTTCTCCATGTTTGTCTTTCTACTTTTCTGCCTCCATGCCAAGCTCACCCTTCTCTCCTCTTGGCCTTTAAATACTGCTACTGCTCAATGTTCTTGCCTAGTGTCTCTCTACTCACCTCTACTCTCCTCCCCCGGCAATCACACCTTTCCCCATAAAATTATCATCTGTATACCAATGATACCTAAATTTATATCTCAATCTTAGACCTTTCCTATTATATATTCGACTACTCAATATCTCTATTTGGATGTCTCAAAGGTACCTCAAATTCAACATGTCTGAGACCACAGTGATGATATTCCTATCAAATGTTACTTTCTCCCAGTGTTCCTCATCACAGTAAACAGTCTTGCCATCGACCCAATTGCATATCCCAGGAAGCCAGGTGTCATGCATTACCCATTGTTGGCTGTTACATCCCACATCCAATCCATCACTTGGTACCATTGGTTTTGCCTCCATGTGCCTTCCCCATGTATCTATTTTATCCATCTTTACTATCACCACTTTAGTATAAATTGGGGTTGTCTCTCGCCACTAGTAACATGCTCACGGTCCTCCTTAAATCCAATGTGGCTCCTCTCCATTTTGTTCTTCATCTAGAACCAGAATAGTCTTTTGAAGATGCAAATCTTTTTATGTCAACCCTGCTGAAAATCCTACATTGACTTCTTGTTGCTCTTGACAGAAAATCCTGAATCTTCAACATGTCATAGAAGTCCCATCAATAAGACCTGGCAGACCCTCTCTCTACACATTCTTCTACATAAAGGAGGCAGAGACACCAGGGGCTGTTACTTGCATATCTATTCATTTCTTTTGATTTCAAGTTCTGCCCAGAATTGGAGAAGTTCATGGAAATGACAAAAGATTGGCACCAAATCTCTAAACTCTGTAACCTCTCTCACTCCATGCAAAGTGATTAGGAGGAAATTTTATTAGTTTTCATTTCCTATGGAAAAATGTTTTATTTGCCTCTGTTCACATTCTATACATATAGAACATCTTACAAAAGGCATAAAAGCCTATTCCATTTTATTATGTCAGATCAAAGCCAAAAAATAAAACAAGTCCAGCATTAATTTTGGAAAGGAGCTCAAGGGCTCTTTATATATCATGGTATTTTTTACAATTATTTAAACCTATAAAGATTGTTAGATTCTATCTTCCTAGTGCATAGTGAAGTGGTTTTAGAGACATATTGGGCAACTTTCTTAACCTCAATAACCCTTATCTGTCTGATAAATAAAATGGTCTGGTGACCCTTCTTTGTCTGCCAGGTTACGGACATTACAGAGTTATTTTGAGGACTAAGAAAAAGTATGTAAAGTACTCAGCACAGAGCCTGGCACACAGTAATGATCAATAGGTGCTGGTTACTATTATTTTTGTTTACGACAGTCACAAAGTCATTTCTTAAAGTCCTTTTAGGTTCATGTAAATTTTTTTCTTTGGAGGAAAGGATTACTAAGGATTTGAACAAATCTATCATTGCTGTTGTTCAATCAGATAAGGGTAAATACATGCTTTGCAACTGAAAACAGTTAAAATTAATCTTAACTATTACTCCATGGAAAGAAAATAATCCTATTACTCTTCAGAAATAGGATTTCTGAATAATACTATTTCTCTTTATTACACATAAGCCTCCTCTACGTAGCGCTATTGTAAACTGATAATCAAGATCCTTTCTTGTCATGTCACTTTTGGCTCCTGGATGAAGACTCTTGTCCTATTGGCAGTCCTCAGGCACAAAGTCCACTGCATCATTTCTGTCTGTGGGATGATTTCTGCTGCTGGCAGAGACTCTGCTGTCCCCTGGTGGCATCTGCTGTCTTTCATTTGTTCAGTGTTCTAGCTCAGAAAACCTACAGTTATCCTTACACACTCGTAAGTTTAGCAGGTAGAACCTGAGAGTAGCGCTTATGTTCTGACCGATAATTATTACTCTGATAGTGGAAGCAGCACTCCCTCTGTATATATGGTTCAGAGCAGGGATCTTGGTTAGGAAGCTTTCCCACGTGTTGCTACCCCATCGACACCAGTGCTTCCTCTCCTTAGAGTTATACGCTAACCTCTTCTTTGGAGTTCTAATTTTGCTGTCAGAGCCTAACTCTTCAGAGAGCATACTGAAACTTCCTACTCCAACCTTGGTGTCCTTCCTAATTTCTTACCTTTGACAAAGGAGTTGGATGTTACTTCAAATATGCCTGGGATCCTAGTAAAGATCTCATTGATCTACAACCTATGCATGTAAAGGCATAAACTTAGATGTGTACGAAATATGACCTTATTTTTATTTATTTATTTTTTAATATAATTTAATTTATTATTTAGTTATTTTTTAGAGACAGGGTCTCATTCTGTCACCCAGGCTGGAGTGCAGTGGTCTGATCATAGCTAACTGCAGCCTCAAACTCCTGGGCTCAAGCGATCCTCCTGCCTCAGCCTCCCTAGCAGCTAGGACTAGAGGCATGCACCACCACACCTGGCTAATTTTTACAATTTTTCTGTAGAGACTAGGTCTCGCTATGCTGCCCAGGACCTCCGAAAGCACTGGGATTACAGGTGTCAGCCATTGTGCCCGGCTACAGCTTTATTTTTCTATAGCCCACCTTAAGGGTAAAACAAGTCTGGCATCAATTTTCGATTTTGAATTGCCTGTTCCAAAGGGTTGTTAATATCATAATCTTTGACAATTTCTGGTGTTCCTCCTTTCCTACCCCCTGGAGTTGGATCTAAATTTGATAAGGTCTAATATGGTGGTAAGTTTTTGGTTTGGGAGCCTCTGGTTCTCAATGTCATCTGTCTACACAGGTATCCAATGAGAATTTCACCATCCTAACTCAATTATCAGTTCTTATAGGCCTCTACTGAGTCCAGAGTTCCCTTCTGCAAGTTCCCTTTAATTTTAGAGGCTGTCTTTTTCTATGCCACACATAGGTGTAAAGGGATCTTGTTTGGTTTCTACTTCAAATTAGGGCATAGGAAATCTTTGGAGCCCTGTCTAGTTCCTAGCTATGTGCTCACACCATGAGTCCATGTTCTCTCTCTGGGGTCTGCTACCTTCCTGGGGCTGTTCAGGAATCAAGGCACACGTTCCCTCTGCTCCTGGATCTCACAGACCCAACTCTGGAGGTTTGCTGTCTCCCCAGGGATGTGACCGGGAATTTGCTATTTCTGGGATGTAGAAATCTGCCTCGTCCCTGCCTCCCCTCTTCCTCTCCTCTGTCTATCATCCACAATCCCTTCATTTTCCAGCACAAGAAAGGTGGGATTTTTGTTTGTCTGTTTGTTTGATTTTTTTTTTCTGAGAATGGAAAGCCATGGTCTTACAAAAGATATTTTGTCCAAATCTTTTGCTAGGCTAAGAGTCTTTTCTGTTCCTGTAAAGCCAAGCTTTTTGTGACACAAAACCCAGGAAAAGACTCCTTTTTCATCCTTTGCTTTCTCTGCTGTCACATCTTTCTTTTAAAGCAATGAGCACAGAATGCCTCACTGCTTGTTTGGGGTGAAGTGACGGGCAATGAGATTGAGAGAAGAAAATACGTGGGGTAGGGGGCGAGGACAAGTTGTTAATATTATCCTATTACACTTAGGAGGAGCAGACAGAAATTATAATAATAAGGCTCTGAGAGAAAATATTCTCCCCTCCATCCAGATGAAACGCTCTCCTTAGCCCTACGAAATGGTGCATGCTCTTGGCTCTTCTCCTCTGTCCCTTGCTAAGCACAGGCAAGATGTCAGAACTCAGAAGCCCTGTTCTAAATAAGCAGACAGACAATAGGACAGGTTGTCTTCTAGGGAAAGGTTTATCTTTTCCCTAGAGATCCTGTTCTGAGTGGGTTTGAAAGGTACAATTCTTTTATTTGGTTTGGTTCTAGGAATGTGACAGTTTATGTAAAGCTGTTACTTTACTGTGAAAAATCTAGACACAGTGAGAGTCACATTTGGAGTAGTATTTTACACCCAGAAACCTGCATAACAGGAAGAATCACATTTTTTCCCTTCTAAGAATGCAGAGGCATCCTCAAAGCACCTTTGCAGTTTTAACTTCCATTTTAAAATATGTTGATGTTAGTAATTATTATAATAAAGTATTAGCTATTTATGGTTAATAATAATTGCTTATACTTATTGCATACTTATTATGTGTCAGATACTAAAACACCTTCATTTATTCCTCATAAAACTTTAGGAGATATGTATCGTTATATTTACAGCTGGGGAAAGTAAGGCAGAGAGGCTAAGTAACTTGTCCAAAGTCATAAGCTAGTGTCTGTTAGAGACTGAATTTGAACCTCAGAATTCTGATGCCTTCAAGTGTTTTTTATCTTGCTAGTTAACACATAAACTACCATGTGAGTTGCATTTAACTCACAGTAGTTTTGAGCCCAGGGCCTTGTAAAGCATATGGAACTCACACATCTCTTCACCTTGGGAGCCACAAGAACTATTTTTCAAGTTGCATATAACTCACACACAGAAAATGATTTAAAAAAATAACATATTTTTCATTAAATTAGAAAGGATCATCTTGTTTTCAAAGTTTTTATTCTATTTTCATAATAAAATACCATGGCCCCATGGAAAAAATTTTTTTCCAGTGTGGCAGTCAATGTGTTCATAAGTATATTCATCATGATAATAATGGCTAGAAGGCTATGGCATAAAAGTGGCAATTCTTGCAATAATAAGCTGAAGGCTGATTTTAAGCTAGTAGATCAAAATAAAAATTTTAATGAGAAATTATAGTTGGGATATATGTGAGACAAAGTGTAAGTTACAGTTTGCAGCCCAGACAGAAGACTGGGTTAGAGAATGATTTTGACTCTCCTGTTTATTAAGGGACACAGGAATTTTGTGCTGAGCTGTCTTGGGTCTTTAGAGAATTACAGTGAATAAACACCATGGAATTGAAGGACATAGGAAATTAACATTGTATATTAATATTAATGTGCTGGAATTTGAAAGGATCAACATGGAGATCTGATACAGAGAAGCTTCTCAAATTATACTTAAAGACACATGGAAATGAAATTTCTTATTAACATTATTTCATTTTATTTTATTCTTTTTATTTATCTATTTATTTTGAGACAGAGTCTTGCTCCTTTGCCCCGGGTAGAGTGCAGTGGCATCTTCATACTCCTGGGTTCAAGTGATCTTCCTACCTCAGTCTCCCAAGTAGCTGGAACTACAGGCGTGAGCCATGATGCCCTGGCTAATTTTTCTATTTTTAGTAGAGACAGGGTCTCACTTTTGTTCTTGACTAGCAGAGGCTGGTCTCAAACTGAACTTCTGAGCCCAAGCAAACCTCCTGCCTTGGCTTCCCAGAGTGCTAGGATTACAGGCACCAGCTTTTGAGAAAATAAAAACTTTATTGTAAGGCTAGCCAGTAAGGAGACAGGAATCAGGTTTATATCTGTCTCCCTCTTTTGGGGTCTGGGACAAGTTTACAGGCTTGGCAGGCACGGGAAAAGATTTAGGAATCTTGGCTTAGTAGGGTCTGATTGGAGGGCTTCAAATTTGACCATTTACGGTAAGGTATGTTGAGGTGGATTTTAGCTCTGGATCTTGTGGGCCTACAGGGCCCTCACCACTGAAAGAGTTCTGGCAGTCAGAAACTAGTCATGTCCTGGGCTTTTTGGTTCCAAGTGGAGGAATTGCTGGTGCCAGGTATTGTTAGAGGTCAAAGCTTTTCCAACTATGCATGCCCAGGCTACATGACTTGTAGTTTTGGGCTCTGTTATATCTACAAGGTAACTTGACATTTCGTTATCAACAGAGTGTGCCCAGTTTGGGCTTGTCCTGGGTTTATACTATGCACTGGGCACTGTTAGAAGGGCTGGGGGTAGAGTAATGGAAAAGCAATATAAAAAATTCTTGTCATTATGGACCTTAATTTTAATGGAAGAAGACAAAATAAATAAATAAGTAAACAATTAGTATATTTAAAGTGATAAGTGCTAAGGAAAAATAAGTTAGGGACTTGTTATAGGGGTGCCTTTTGAGTTCTTCTCATTGTTCCTTTTCCTTTCTACTTCAGGGATAAAATGGGCTAACTCCCTATTTCAGGGATAAAATGTTTCTCATTCTCAAAACTCAATATGAAAAAAGGCTGGACAGAAATACAAACCAAAGTATGACTTCTGATTCAAGCTCAAAACCAGTGGTCCAGATTCACCTGAAGTTAAAGCACTGTCTGAAAAACTGGCTTCTCATGGAGAAGTAATATGGTTTTGTTGCACATTTTTGCCTTATATGGAGTTCCCTCCCCTTTGAACATGCTCTTTACCTGTTCCCTCCTTACTCCTCTTACTTGCCACATATATTCCTGTGACTGACTTTATTACTATTTCTGATCTCAAAAAAGGCCCCTGTATTGTGCCCCTGCTATTTACTGAATGTAACTGTATTTTTCCTATAAAAGCACTAAACACACTGCATTGTAGAGGTTTATTCAATAGTCCTTCTCTCCTGTTAGACCATAAAATTTGTATAGTTAAGGATAAGGACTGTGTTTTTTTCATCATTGTATCATCAGCATTCTGGCATATAGTAAGAGCTCAATAAATTTTGCGATATACATGAAGTATCTATCTGGGCATGCCTATATATGTATGCCTTTTGTTAATGCTGGAACTTTGTGATTACACAGAAATATTTAATCAATATAATGTCCTTACTGATTTGTCCTAACATTTCATTTGTTTGATTACAAAAAGTTGTTGGTATTTTAGTTAAAAATGACTTCACAAGTTAGTTTTATAAAGGGAACCTAGTAAAAACTGGACAAGTCATTTCTTTTGTACCTTGTAAAATATTTTTTCATTATGAAAAATGTTAAATATGCAAAAATAAGGAGAGTAGTATAATTAACCCCCATGCACCAATCATCTGCCTGGCCAATTTTGTTTCGTCCATAACCCTACCCACTCACCTGACCCCAGATTATTTTAAAACAAACCCAGATATCATAACATTTCATTTTCATAGTGATTTTTAAAAAAGTCTTGGTATACGAATGCTGTAGAGTTTACAATGCAAATGAATACACATCATCTTTTTCCATTCTCATATCCTGTTCTTTTCCACTTTACTGAAAAGGAAGCAGGTTCAAAGAAATTAAAGGAATGTTCTTTGGTCACACTCTTAGTATATATTGTAGTCAGAACTTGAACCCATTGCATTTTTTTTTCTTTTTTAAGATCAACTTTAATGCTTTATCCAGTGTATAATATCATAAGCCACTTCAAGTTGAGAGTAGGAACCAGTTGTTCTTTAACCATGACCATTCTAATTTTTACATATCCGAAGACCAGGCAGCAATCGGGACATGAGCCTTCATGTGATTAGATGGTGGCAGTTCTGACAGGGGAAAATTAGCACTGATCTTTCCTTCCAAAGGCCTCTCTGGCTGCTGCTATCGACACAAACTCCTGTCTTTTGAGATATACTCTGTGAGTATTGCATTCAACTACCATGTCTCTTTACTTTCTCGTTAGGAAAAAAACAGTAAGTATCTAAAGATACCTTAAACCTTATTGATAAGCCTCAGGCCGAATCCAAATCTCTGGGCTCCAACAAAATTAGACGTCAATGCATCTACGCAGGGAAGGTTCTACTTTTCTCCAAAACTGGGCTTTATCAGGAAGTGAAATTATGTTCTCCTCATATATATAGGTAAAATATATGTATATATATGGGTAAAATATTTCACACAAATTCCCATAAGGGAAAAGTGGACTATAATAAAATTTTATTAGGAATCAAAACTGTGCCTTCTTCAGAACTCAGCTTCAGCTCTTTGGAGCTTTTAGTGTATCACTTATATTGTAACTTGAAGATCAAATTATAACAATATGACAATAATAAGGCTCCTATTGATTAAGAACTGCCAGTTTGTGTCAGGCATGGTGCTGAGTGATTTACGTCTTTAATCTTCGAAACGACCTTCCGAGGTAAACATTTTTATTTCCATTTTTCGGAAGAGCAAATTCAGAGAAGACACACACCAGTTAGCGGCAAAACTAAGGCTGGAATGGAGTTGACTCCAGAGCTCTCTACTCTACAACGGTAGGAAAGACGATGAAACGCAAGCGAAAAGAATAAAAAGAATTGGGAACTTCAGCGAATGAGAAGACAGGTACAACCGGAGGAGTGCTGCATGCGCGCCACTCAAGCGCGTTGAAACGCCGCGGGGAGGCGGTGCCGGAAGTCAGGCTGCGGCTTCCGGGCCTCGCGCCGGAAGCGGCTACTCAGCGCCTCCTCCAGCTTCCTCCGGAGAGAGGCGCTCTAGAGTTTGAGCTGCGGGGCCGCCACGAGGTGTCGGGATCCTGCTTCCAAACGCATCTGCAAGTCGAAATGTCGCACCCTTCACCCCAAACTAAGCCCTCCAACCCCAGTAACCCCCGAGTCTTCTTTGACGTGGACATCGGAGGGGAGCGAGGTGAGGAGAGTGTCTGATGCTCGCAGAAAGGACCCGAGGTTCCCGGGATTCGGGGACTCAGGAGGGGTGGGAAGCGCGCTGTTCGGGCCGGGGGCTGCTCACTATCGTGGAGGGGGGCGGGGATGGCTGCCTAGTCTGGCCCGGTGGAATGAGCCCGGGCATCCAGGGCTAGGTCGAGCCTTCGCCCTTGTCCCAATGCCATCGGTCATGCAGAAGTTTCTAGAAATGTCTGGTTCGGGAATTGTGGCGGCCTTTAGGTTTGTCTCTCCCGGTTCCACTTCCCTGCCACCTTTGCACCACTAAGTTAGCATGAAAATATGATTGTTTTATGTTTGCATTGGGCCAGTTAAGAAGGCTCCTGGGATATGCGGCTGCTAGCCTACAGGCACGCCATATGTTTTGGCGCACAAAATACATATATCAGCACCTGCCATGTTATTTATAAATTAAAGCGACTTGTTTGCTTATTGCCTTTTCATTGTTACTGATTCTTAACTTGGAGGTCCAGTCAGGGGAACATTTTCTGTTTTGGCACTGGGAAAATGAGCTCAACTTAGCCAAGTGGTTGCCTAGGTTACATAGCAGCTCAGAAGTTCCTACGCCCTGGTGAGTTAGGGAGCATGTTGCTTTGTAATTGAATCAGTCTTGTTCTGGAACATGTTAGAATTAGTGGCCAGGCATTGTGTTTTGAATGCACGTACAGGACACACACATTTTCTCATCCATTCAGTTTGTTTTGGAACTAGTGGTATATTTATTTTCACCTGTCTTAGGAGCTTTCTAGAGGAGAAACATTCTCAGCTTTTGCTTTGGAGGCTGCACTAGGAAACTTCCTAGAGCACAAAGGCTACAAGTATACGTAAAACTTGGCTAACCTGACCTCTTTAAAGGATATTTAATTTTCTCTTGTTGGTTACTTTGTGATTGGAGATTCTGAGTACCTCTTGAAGAAATTACTCAGGGTTTAAAACCATTTGTACTTCCTGGTGTCCCTCTTGTGGTGCTAATCTGCTGGCTATTGTACCGTGTTTCCCCGAAAATAAGACCTACC
>VBSM01000483.1:479358-519950 GCA_008086735.1 Cheirogaleus medius
AAACACGGTAGTGATACATCAGTTGGAATGTCTATAAAGGGCATTATCGTAATCGTAGCAGATAGCCTCCTAATGTAAATCTGAATTGGACAGTGTTGCATGAGTTCCAGCCATACAACTTTTAAACTGAGATATATTTTTAAGCCCTCCCTAACATGGTAGTGCACTTCAACAATTTAGGATTATTTTTACAGTTGTGCGTTATTGCAGAATGTGGAGAATTGAAGGAAGGGGATGATTGGGGAATAGTCCCAAAAGATGGTTCTGGCGACAGTCATCCAGATTTCCCTGAGGATGCGGATATTGATCTAAAAGATGTGAGTACTTTCAGATTAGTCAAACTTTAATTACTTTAATAAATAAAAATACTTAGTACTAAAAGTTTGAGGTTTTGTGTCAGTGTGTCATGATAGACGTAGCATGAAACCACATTACTTACTAAAATCCAACATTTGTATTTTTTATACAGGTAGATAAAATTTTATTAATAATGGAAGACTTAAAAAACATTGGAAATAATTTTTTCAAGTCCCAGAACTGGGAGATGGCCATTAAAAAATATACAAAAGTTTTAAGGTAATAAAAATATTTTTAATAAGTTACTTTTAAGAACTTAGTAAATTTTATTATAAGCTGAAATTCAGAATTGCTCATTATATTTTTGGCTCATTACTTGTGGAATAACTAGGTACGTTGAAATAGTTGCATTTCTTTTGTTGCCCCCAGCTTATTTTGAAAAATTTCAAAATACAGAAAAGTAGAAAGAATAGTACATAATTTCTCATATACCTTTACCTACATTCACCAGTTTTTAACTTTTGATATTTTTGTTTTTGCAGAATAGCTTTGAAAGGAAGTGGCAAATACCATGATACTTACCCCTAAATATTTTAGCATGTATCTCCTAAGAAATAAGGACATTCTACATAAATGCAGTACCATTAAAATACCCCCAAAATAATATTGATACATAATAATCTAATATGTTATCCATATACAGATTTCCCCAATTGTTTCAATTTTTTTGTTTGTTTTTAATCCAAGGTCCAAATTAAGATCCTGCATTGTATAATATTTGAATGTAATGTCTCTTAGTTACTTCTAATTGTTAATGGTCCCTACCTCCCCTGGTTTTTTATTCATTTCTATTTTTTGTGGAATCCAAGTCAGTTGTTTTATAGACTACCATCCATATGTGTTTGATTGTTTCCTTAAGATTAGTTTGAGAAATATTTTGGCCAGAGGACTTAGGTGAGTGATGTGTATTTTCTATGATATCATATCTTGAAGGCACATGTCAGTTTGGCCTGTTTTGAGTGTGGGCACTTGGCTAGAGTGGTGCCAGCCAGAAGTATACGTTATAAAAGTACCTCTTTCCCCTTTATAAATAATAAGTAGTCTATGAGGTGGTACTGTAAGATTGAGTGTGTTAGTGTCCAGATCCTAACAAACTTTCATGCAATGGTTTTAGCATTGTAGAGACGGGGGATCATTGAAGATCCTTGCTTGAATTATTACACTGATGGGATGCAGAACTGTGATTTTCTTATTTTATCATTCTACATTTATTAGCTGGCATTCTTCTCTTTGCAAGAGCCACCCTCCCCCCCGTTTTTTAGTGTCATTATAGACCCAGGGATATTTTTCAATTCAATTTGTTAATGTACTATTACCATCATTCTTGATACCCAAAGGGTTCCAAATTTATTCAGTGGAAACCCCCCCTTTCTTATTAGTTTGTGAACACTTGTTTGCTTTTTTACACAAGGTGTTCTATGCTCATCTTATACTTACCTTGCTTTCACATCTGGTATCAGCATTTTCTCTAAGGAGCTCTGATTTCTTTCAGAGAAAGGAAACGACTGTGAGCCAGGTGTGCTGTTTCTGGGCCCTTTTCAATGGACAATTTAAAATCAACATTAAAGGATTCTTAAGCTTTCCCCATTTAATTCCCTTCACCCACTATGGGAATCCTGGTTCCAAACATAATGACATTGGAAAGTACATAATGAGGACCTGAGTTTTAAAAACAGAAAAGTGTTACTAGTGCATAATTGGATTTGGGAATTGTTCTTAAATTGATCTCTTTAAATACTTTGGGGAAAAAAGTTGAAGCAAATAAAAAATATCTCCTAAAGAAAAATAAAGTAATAAAAAGATTATGATCACTAAGAGTATTAATATTAGCATTTGATAAGATTTTTATATCAGAAATGACATAACACTTTTTGACAGTTGGAGAAGAGTAAGTCTTGTTTATGTGGCATTACATTCTGCTTTTATTAATGGTTCTCCAGATATGTGGATGGTTCAAAGGCTGTTACTGAGAAAGCAGATAGATCTAAGCTGCAACCTATAGCTTTAAGCTGTGTACTGAATATTGGTGCTTGTAAACTGAAGATGGCAAATTGGCAGGGAGCAATTGACAGTTGTTTGGAGGTAAGTCTGTTTGATCTTCAACTTTTTGAAGGAGTTGGATTATGACATATCAACTTGAATAAAAGCAGTTTTTATATATGTTAATATATCTTATTATATAGGACCTAATGAAGCTTGATAAAACATAATCTAAGACATATTGTCTCTAAATATTTTGGACCTTTGGTTCTTTGTTTATTCATATTGCTTTTAACACTGTATCACATAATATCTGTGAAGATACTTTCCTTCCCCCCTCCCAAATCATATATATCAGCTCATTTATTTATTTAAGACCACCTATTATATGCTAGGCATTAGAAGATGAAACCAGGAATGATTAAGAATATGGGTTGTAGAGTCAAAGATAGTTTTTTTTTTTTTGGTCTCTGCCACGCTCTAGCTTTGTGGTCTTGGGTCAACTCCTAATTTTACAGTCTTAATTTCTTTATCTATAAAATAGAAATAATACCTACACCTCATGGAGTGGCTATAAAAGATTATGTAAAATAATGTAAGGCATTTAGTACAATGCTAGGCACATTTTAAGCACCTAATAGAGACTAGTTATTTTAATTAAAAGACAGGTCTATGCCCTCAAGAAGCTTAATAGATTTGGGATAGTGGGGGTCAATTTCAATTTAAGGTCATTAGGACTTATATAGGGAGAATGGGTCCTATTGGAACAAGCAGAAAGGTTCTGTATTTATGAGGGCCATCCAGGTATGCTAACATACCTGGTGGAAAGGTGGCATTTTACCTTCCTCAAATAGAGCAGTTGTGACTCTTTTCCCTATTTTATAGTGTGTTTGAAAAATTTCCAAACTAAACATTTTATGTATTTTGCATGTTAAGCTATGTACCTAGATCAGCTATGCTCAGAGCAAGTAGAACTAACATGAGATCCTAATGTGGTAGGATTGGTGGAATAAGCCATAAGAATATATTTAGAAGGAAGCATATAACAGGAAAAAACTTATCAAAAGAAAAGATTTGTCTTCACTCTGGATCTTTTTGACTTTTGTGAGGCAGATAATATATCCACTTCAGTAAAAATCAGAGTATGGGCCTTTAAAAGTGTTATATAAACAAAATTATTATTTTTAAAATGTCTGTTTCAGGGAGAGACCTGAAACATAGTCTTTTAAAAGTTATTAAAAGTTATTCATATTCCTAACAAAACCCCTAGATTTCAAGTAAAAGAGTATATACAAACTTGTATTACTTTTATTCAAAATGGTTTTCTCGTATAAATATATTAGGGTCCAATCAGGAGATAGAAAGCACAGTGCTGAGAGGAGCACTGGAAGAGAAACATCTTTCTCCTCGATGTCTGTTTAGTGCCCTCTACTGACAAAACATAGTGGCTGCTGGCGTAAGAGAGCTATTTACAGGTTCCAGCTCCATTTTCACAGAGCAGTGAAGGGTAGATTTGGAGTTTACAGGCAATAAATTGAGATTTGGCATGTACATTTAACTTAATTCTTATATATAATATTAATTTTATAATTTTTTTGTAGGCCCTTGAAATAGACCCATCAAATACCAAAGCTCTCTACCGCAGAGCTCAAGGATGGCAAGGATTAAAAGAATATGATCAAGCATTGGTAAATTATGTTCTAAATGTTTAATTTTTTAAAATAGACAACCACCTTATAAATCATACACCTAATTTTTCTTACGTTTTTTCCAATTAAAGGCTGATCTTAAGAAAGCGCAGGAGATAGCACCAGAAGATAAAGGTAAGTTGGAAATTTTTGTAGTGAAAGTTCATTTTGTTGTCTAAAAATTTATCCTTATGAACCAGAAACAGTGATTCAAAGATATTAACAGATATTCTGTAAATATCTGCTGAACAAATAAATATCTCCCTGGCCTTGATCATATAGCAGTGAACAGGCAAGGTCCCTGCCCTCAAAGAGCTTACGTTCTGGGCACTCTCAAGAATGTACTAGTTTTTCACATATCTGAATACTGTTTGTGTTTATCATATAATTTGAGATCTAGTTCCTATTACGGTAATTCTAGTTGAAAGCTCAACACTAGGCCCTTTTGTTAAGACACAGGGGGCTGTTCACCATTCTGTGGTGAACGTATCTTGCTCTTGCTATATAAACCTATTTTGTCCTTCCTCAGTAAACTTCATTTCATGGCTTGGGGGGAAAAAAAAAGAAAGCTCAGCACTAAAAGATAACAGTATTCATGCTAAATGTAACATTTGGGACCATTCCTTTAGCTGAATGTGGTCATAACCTAGTATTCTAGCTACTGGTTATATGTTTTAGGAAACTAACAAAAATAAGCTTGTTTTTCAGGTAAACCAATTATGAACAGTCACATTAGATCTAGATATTAAAAAATATTTTTGCCTATAATCCTAGCACTTTGGGAGGCTGAGGCAGGAGGATTGCTTGAGCTCAGGAGTTTGAGGTTGCAGTGAGCTACGATCATGCCACTGCACTCTACCCCAGGTGACAGAGTGAGACCCTGTCTCAAAAAAAAAAAAGTTTGGTTTCTTATTGCTAAAATGAAACAAGGGAGGCAATTACTGTCCTCTCTAATGAAGAAGGAGAAGGCAGAGCCTTATGTAATTGAGTTCTCTCAGTTAACAGTCTTCTAAAATTGTCCTTTATGATTTTTGTGTTCATATTATTCTTTGAACAGAATTTTCTGTTACTAGGGCTCAGTTACTTTATGGAGGAGAAAAGTTTTATCAAGGGGGAGTTAACTATCATTAAAAGTTTGTTGGTTATCTTATTTTTTGGATGTTTTGAGAAGTAACTCATATTGCATATTTTTCAGCTATCCAGGCAGAGTTGCTGAAAGTCAAACAGAAGATAAAGGCACAGAAAGATAAAGAGAAGGCAGTATATGCAAAAATGTTTGCTTAATAATAAGGATTCAGTTTTGCTTAAATACTATGTGTTGATTGTATAAAGGCAATAAGGAAATGTAAGGTTTTTTGTCTATTATATATGATCCCTAATGTGTTTCCTTTGACACCTCAGTTCCCCATTGTTTACAGTTTAGAAGTACTGATGGGGGTTTGCTGTTAATTAAAGTGTTTCAATACATTGAAGTTGGTTTTTTAAAAAATGGTTATGTTGCATTATTTACAAAGAATAATGATGTTTAGTCTGTTTTTAAACTCCTAAAGACGCTTGTTAAATAAATAGATGAAAGCTTAAGTTTATGTATTTGTATTGTTTCTCTCAATTCTTTGATGCATCTGTAGTTAGTTTGTGCTGGTGTTTTACACTTGTATATAATATATACATACTTTTTCAGGTGTGGGCAGACCTCTTCTGCAAAGGGCCAGATAGTAAAAATTTTTAGGCTTTGTGGACCATGTAGTTTGTCACAACTACTCAACTCTGCAGTTGTAACTCAAATTTAGCCATAGACAATGTGTAAACAATGGGTATGGCTGTGTTTCAATAAAACTTTATTAGCAATACATGGTGAGCTGGATACTGACATCTGGTCTAGAGTATATGTTCATTTTTACACTTAAGACTTAAATTTGGCAAGTCAAGTATGTAATAAAGTCCAACAGTGCATTTTGCTGTTGGTACTGAATTTCTGAAGAACTGAAGAGATAAGTAGATGCTACATCATTATTAAAATTTTATTTAAGAGAATATTCATAATTTTTATGAGACAATTTTAGAAACAGTATAAAATTTTTATTTCTAATTATTTTGTGAACATTCTGATCAATAATATGCTGTAAGATACTTTGATACTTGTTAACCTCTAAACATTTTAATGTTACCTTGCCATACTTTTTAAGGCACTGGCTATCAAACATGCCTGCAAATGAAATTAGTTTCAGTTTACATTCCATTGTAAGCAGGTCCTCCTCCACCTTCGGGTACCACCCAGTTAATATTCTGACTTGGATCTTTAATATCACACGTTTTACAGTGCACACAGTTTTGAGCATTTATCTGTAACCGAAATCCATCACCTTGTTCCAGAGGTACAAATTCATAAACTCCTGTAAAGTAAAAATAAATAATATTGAAGTTCGTAACTTAGAATTTTTAAATTCAAAAGTAGAAATTAAAGTCCTAGAAAGTGGCTACGGAAACCTTGAAGGTTATTTTCTGAATGTTTACCTGTAGAGAATATTACGAAGATCTTGGTATGTACTGTTGCTGTTAGTATAAATTACATGTCTGTAATAAAAGAAGGTACAGTAGTATTTGGCTGAGTTAGTCTCACTAACAAGGGTACTCAACACTCAGTCTTTAAGTCTCATATACAGTAATCTCCCTTACCCACCGGGGCATGTTCCAACCCCCCAGTGGATGCCTGAAACCTTGGGTAGTATCAATGCTATCAGTTGGAACATGTTTCTATTCATGTCTTCCACCCACAAATGTGATGCCTTGTCCATCTTAAGCAACCTATCACACACCGTGGCTGTAACTTTTGCATTTTGAGGTATGACAGCAAAACCATCATGAATTTTTTTTCCTCCTTCACTATTTCCCAGATAGAAGATTTGTTCTTAGAAACCACAGTTTAGGATTTTTTTCCTTTCCTTAAATTGAGAATTTTCACCTTTTTGCTTAAAGGAAGTACTTTATGGCTTCTCTTTGGTATATCCAAATTGTCAGCATCATTATTCTTGTGTTTTGGGGCCATTATTAAGTAAAGTAAGGGTTACTTGAACATAAAGCACTGTGATACCACCACAGTTAATCTGGTAACTGAGGTGGCTACTAAGTGACTTAATGGGCAGGTAGCATCTATAGCATGGATACTCTGGACAAAGGGATGATTCAAATCCAGGGTGGGATGGGGCAGGATGGTGCAAGCCATTATGCTACTCAGAATGGCATACAATTTAAAGCTTATGAATTGTTTATTTCTGGAATTTTCCACTTAACATTCTCAGACCATGGTTGACTGCAAGTAAAGGAGGACTACTGTATACATGGTATAGTTAAGAAAAACATTAGATCCAGTCCTTATCCCCAGCAAATTTTAAAACCCATGATGATGAAAAAAAATGATTATTTTTTTAAAAGACAGGGTCCTTGCCCTTCAAGAGCTTACTTGTATACATTCTAGTCTTTTAAGAATGTACTAATTTTCACATATCTGAATACCATTTGTTCTACCATATCATTTGAGACCTGTTTCCTACTACTGTAATTTCAGTTGAAAGCTCAACACTAAAAGATAATAGTATTCATGGTGAATTTAAAGTTTGGAACCATTTCCTTGGACTGAAAATCCATAACCTATTTTAGCACACGCACCCCCCCCCACACACATCATGAGCTGCCATGATAGAAATGACTTTAAAAAGTCACATGAATGTGCAAAGAGAGTTCCTCCTTTGTATTCCATAACCCTTATCTTAGTCTGAGGGTAGGACCAGGAAAGGCTTTCTTTGGAGAAATGTCATCTGAACTAGGCTTAACAAAAATTCTATATTTTAACATTGCTGGTTAGAGTATGAGTTTCCTATAGGGAGCTGGATGTAGAGTCATTTATAATTTCGAAGCAATTGGAAGAGAGAAATTATTTCTTAATGAAATCACATTTCTAAAATGTTTAAAGCAAATATTTATATTAATATCTAGGAATCAATGGAAATTATTACTGACCTGCAGGACAGAATCGCTGCTCGGGCCCATCATATATTGACAGATTTCTATTTACAGGTATACTGTCATCCCTTAAGGTTAAATGTGCTGGCTGGTCATGTTCATGATTAGTACCACTCAGAGCTACAGATGACAAGAGGTCAAAACTGATCTGTCCGTCAGGTTTTGGGTACTCAATAGGTGTACAGTCCTTGGCTGGCTTGAGCTGATCAGAGTCAGAACCTTAAACAATTTTGAGGGAAATATTTAATAAAATAGAATTTAAGTAATTTCTTAAGCATATTCTTATAAAAACTTGAAAATATTGTACCAAAGAAATATGACTTTAGCCCTCTTAAAATAACCATGCTCTGTTCTCCTAAAGACATTGAATTTATAATTCCTCTACTTAAACTTAAATGTTTAAACTTAAGTTTAAAGTAAAATATCACTTTCTCCACTAATTAATGGATCCCACTTATGAATCTTTAATGATTATAATATTCATATTCTCAAATATGTTTGAATTACCTTTATGTTTGAGAGTCCATGGCTCCATTCCTCTTAATATCCAGTAAAATATTCCAGTGTAAATCATCCCTCCATACACGCCCAGTATTCCATGGCAGGACGGTCTTATATTTCTAACAGCATATAGCTCTTTCCATACCCATGATTTCTTCAAATTGTCCTCATACTCTATTACATGGAGTCCTTTTATAAAAAATATAAAATGTTAAGTGTGAACTTTCCCAAAGGTACATAAAATGCTCTATTGTCAAGGTATTTTGCTACTAAATTATCTGATGGATGAATCTTAAGTATATTTTTAAAAACAAGTGGTCATGTAAGACCACACTGAAGAATCTTGCATGTACAAATATTGGCATCTTCCAAAAGACAACCATTTGATAAATATTGTTTGTTAATAGGTGGTAGGCATTTGATTTCTTATATTGGTAGCATTATATTAATATAATTCTTATATTAATTAGTTTCAAATTTCAGTGAAACTGAAAAAGAACCTTAAGATATAAAGTTCATGCTACATATAACAGTGAAAAATTTTACAATTTATCACTAAAACTACTGCCTATTATGGGTTGAAATGTATCCCAGCAAAAATATATTTTGAAGTAGTTCTCACCTCCAATACCTCAGGCTGCAACCTTATAATAGGATGGCTGCAGATGTATTAGTTATATTAGTTAAGATGAAGTCCACTGGAGTAAAGTGGGTCCCTAATCCAATATGACTGGTATCCTTATAAGAATAGACAGACCCACAGAAGATGGCCAGGTGAAGATCAAGGAAGATATAGAGTTATACTGCCTAAGCCAAGGAATGCCTAAGGCTATAAGAAGCTGGGAGAGGAAAGAAAGGATTTATCTATAGGGACTTCAGAGAGAGTATGGTCCTGCCAACACCTTGATTTTGGACTTCTAGCTTGCAGAACTTGGAGAGAATAAATTTCTGTTGTTTTAAGCCACCCAGTTTATGGCACTTAGTTATGGTAGCCCTAGGAAAACATAATACCTAAAACTACAAATACCTAAAACTTGGTGCATACATTTAATATTTAAGGGGAAAAATTGGTTCTTATTGCCATATTCTTTCATGAACTCCACACATTGACCATACTCTTTCCAGTTATTATTTCCTGTTCTGGTCCTACTCCACTTTTCTTCATTCAGGCTTTAATCCTCATCTCGTCTTTGGTGATAAACTGGCTCCAGTACTATCTATGTGTATATGATACAGTTAAAGTATGGCTAGTGGTCCAACAAGGAATGATACTTGACAATAAAATTAGAAAAAAGTTCTATTACCCAACCATTGCACTCCATGTTGGCTATTCTATTCTCTCTAATGTACTCCCTTGCCTTTTTTCTTGTTTTTTTAAAGAGACAGGGTCTCACTCTGTTGCCCAGGCTGGAGTGCAGTAGTGCAATCAGCTCACAGCTCAAACTCCTGGGATCGAGTGATCCTCCCACCTCAGGCTTCCAAGTAGCTGGGACTACAGGTGGTTGCCACGACATCTGGCTCCTCTTGTCTTTTCTATGTTCTACTTTATCTCCCACTCCATACACTAGGCCTCCACTCCTACAAAGATATTTGAAGGCATAACCAGGCTGCATACTTTTAACTAGTGAAACATTTGTTACCTGGGATTCTAATAAGGTTAATTTATAAAATATCTACTGAGTTGTCAGATGTTTTGGATTCATAGTGAACAAAGTCCCTATTCTCTTGGAGTTTTCATCCAAGTGGCATGAGACAAAGTTGATAAACAAGTAAATTACGTAGTGTGCCAAAGGTGGAAAATGTGCTAGAAGAGACAGTGTTGTGGGGATTGGATGTTCTCTGTGTGCTCCAAGTAAGCTAGTATGGTCATCAAAATATCATGAGAGAGTGATATTTAAACAAAGGAAAGGGAGTGAGGGAGCCGGCCATGAGCAAAGACCATGAGAGCATGCTTAGCATGTTCCAGGGACTGTAAAGAAGCCAGTGTGGCTGCAATGGAGAGTAATGAGACAAAGTCACAGGGGTGGGGAAACTCTGGCTCTGACTTTGAGAAAAACTGAGAACACTAAGGGTCTTTTCAGATTAAGGGTTTATTGAGGAATAAGGGCTCGCTGTTCCTCTCCACCACAACAGAAGGGTCATATGCCTGAGCTCGTGAAGCTTGGTAAGGAATAGGTGGCTGATTCTGCCTTCTGTGAAGCTGTTCTGTTTTCAGCCTAAAGGAACTTCAGTACTTATGAGGTATCTTGTGTATATTACATGTATGCAATGTAAATGCAGTACTATCAAATTTCACAGTTTCCAGGTAGGTGGGACACTGACTGGTACTTTTCTACTTTTCATATGAATAAAAGAGAACGTTGTTGTAAAAATCTCTGACCGTGACTATTAGGAATAAGTCATGTAGTTCATTTTCTATGGCATGCATCTTAATACTTTGTATAAAGTGACAGATGCAGTATCTATCTTTTAATGTCAATTGAAGTAGACATAACCTGGCAATTTTCTTTCCTATACCTTAAATAGGAATTTCTTACCTATTGTCTTTGATTGGAGATTTTCACTAGTTAGTCGATTAAAAATAGATTCTGCTGCCAAAATTCCACTTTTCATTGCTGTGTGGGTACCTTTGATCTTGGGAACATTCATGAAACCAGGGCTACAACCAATTAGCAAACCACCAGGAAAGGTGAGTTTTGGTATTGACTGAGGAAAGAAAGATTCAGAATACATTTATTAGCTCAAATTAAATAAGCAAAACTGAATACTTAAAATCACAGCCTCTTAATAAGTCTTCTAGAGCTGTAGGGAAAGGTTAAAAAATATATGAAAATGAATACAGCAAAGGAAAAAAACAGAGCAAGGGCAGTTTTCTTTTTCCTCTGCTAAGAGTGAAGATTGGGACCATTACTGGTTTTTTTTTTTTGGTTGTTAGAGTTTTTCCTTTTCCCTCCCAGAATAACCAACATGGGATAGATTTAAGATTGAAGCATCAACTTATTTTGAATAAACTGTTTTTATTTATGTATATCCATATCATAGTTAAAAACAGTCTCTAAACTTGAATGACTGTTATCTAAACTGTTATGTAAATCAAAACCACAATGAGATATCATCTAGCCCTAGTTAGAAAAGGCAAAAAATAACATGTTGGCAAGGATAGGAAGAAAAGAGAACTCTTATACATTGTTGGTGTGAATGTAAATTAGTACAGCTGTTACAGAAAACAGTATGGAGCTTTCTCAAAAAATTAAAAATAGAACTATCATTGCATAGTAGCAATACCACTACTGGGTACATATCCAAAGGAAGGAAAAACAGTATGTTGAAGAGATACCTGCACTCCCATGTTTATTGCAGCACTGTTCATAATAACCAAGATAATGGAATTGAACTAAGTGTCTATCAACAGATGAATGATAAAGAAAATATGGTATATAAACACAATGGAAAACCATTTTAGTTTAATAAAAGGATACAGATTGTTAGTTCAAGTTTTTCCAACACAGGTGCTTCAATCCTAAGAATAAAAATGCTATAGTCCAAGGAAAATGTGTGTTTTTAAGTTCTAGAAGGATCCTACCCAGAGTGGGCAAGGTTGCAGGCAGATGGACATCTTGTTAGGAAACAAAGGACCAAGGAAAACACGTGCTGAGAAATGTATTTTGGGACAGTCATTAAACTAGGGTTACAAGTAATTAGAAATCCACTAGGAAAGATGAGTTTTGGTATAGACTAAAGAAAGAGAAAAAGTCAGACAATATTTGTTAGCTCAAAATAAACAAAATTGAATGTTCCATATTATTACCTCTAAGGTCTTCAAAAACTTACTGGGAATAAGTTTCTAAACCTTCAACTAATGAAATCAGAAAATTCAAATAAAAAGCGTGTGTGTGTGTTCATCTTCCTTTCAATCTGCAAATCATCTTAGATGTTGAAGTACACAAGGCAGACATTTTAAATAAATATCTGTATGTACTATTCAGTGTACTGAAATCTTTATACTATAAATTACAAACAGTAGAATTAGATTGATAGTATGTATACAATGTTATTTTAAGATTCTAGTGATTATGATTTTATTTGACTTTATGAAATATATCTATAGTAATAAAGTCTTTAGAACTTTACATTTAAGGTTGTCAGCTTCTCCCCCCCACCGTTTTCCTATTATGTATTTGTTACTTTAATAAAAATCCAATTTCTAAAATAGTCCTAGATTCCTTAAGAAACAAAGGATCATCTTTACTTTATAGATGATCCCTTAGGGCCAGAAGAGTTAAGTAACTTGCTCCAAATCATTTAGTATAAGTTTTAGATCTGATTTTTAGATCATCTTACCTGATACTATTTCTACAATGGTACTATCAGCTTTCATCACAGCTATCTAGGTCTTATTTCATTGCTTAATTAGTACATATTGAATACATTAACTACATTTGCTAAGATTTATTTTGAACATATAATAGAATAGGACACTTGAGGTAAAGCTTAACAGAAGCCACCTAAAACGTAAGAAAGTTACTAGGTAGTTGGGATGAATTAATTACAATTGCTGAAAATTAAATTTTCTTTTGAGCTTCCTGGCTGTTAAGAAATAAAGGGAAATATCTTAGATCACACAGTTTTTATTTTCTAGTTAAAAACCAAACAATCAACAAACAAAAATAGTCCATGAATTTATCTCTAGAGATCAATATATTCTTAAAACTAAATCAATGGTGTAATTTAAGTTCTGTGTGACATATTTTTATAAACACTAGATACTTTGCTTAAATTTGTTAGATTTTCTTCCTATGAGATAATATTCTATTTTTTTTTTTTTTTCAGAAACAGGGTCTCACTCTGTCACCCAGGCTGGAGTACAGTTTCACAATCATAGCTCACTGTAACCCCAAAATTCTGGGCTCAAGCAGTCCTCCTGCCTCATCCTCTTGAGTAGCTAGGACTACAGGCATGTGCCACGATGCCTGGCTAACGTTTTCATTTTTATATGTTGTAGAGATGGGGGTCTTGCTATGTTGTGGTGGCACATGCCTGTACTCCATGCATGTACTCCAGCCTGGTAATGCCAATTTTTAAAAAATTATTATTATTTTTTGTAGAGATGGGGTCTCATTATGTTATCCATAATCCTCAGCCTCCCAAAGCAATGGGGTTATAGGTGCGAGCCACTGCACCAAACCTAATTTTCTATTCCTTACCTAAATTTGTTATATTACATTTTCAATTCTGAATTTATACTAAGAAGCAAGGAATAAAAAAGTTGGAAGAGTTACCTGAATGCCACCTTCATTGAGAGCTCTGGCTCCATATGCAATCCTTTTTCCACCTTCCAGTGTTGGCTGAATACTGGGATGGTGTTTCCACCTCTGGAACTCTCTGAATGGACTCAGGTATGGATTTTGATAGTCTAGGCCAACCTTAAAATTTTATACTTAAATTTGATATAGTTACATAATCAGACATTTTAAATAAGAATTATATCAAGGTAAAATGTGAGCAATGTTTATCAGAAGACATATGTTAAATTTCTTGTACTCAAAGTATTTGGACCAATTATGCAGTAATACAAATTTAAATAAAAAGTATATAAAGTTTGTTTGGAAAGAAAGGCTAAACAAAAGGATACCATGTGTTTATAATCAGCAAAATTTTGAAAATTTAGAACATATTAATAAATCATTGTGCTCTGAAGATCAAAGTCGAAATTAAAAAATATCTGTAGGTATTTCAGATTGTTTCTACAAAAGGAGTTGTAAGTGTTTATTATACACTTATCAATACTGACTCTAGAAATAAACTAATAATCTATATACTACAGTACTGCTGGGGCAAAAATGAAGAAAAAGGATGTAAATCACACTTAGAAAAAAAGAAGACAAGAAATATAGAATGTTTTACAAGGCATTACCAAAGCGCTGAAATCAATAATCACACATTTTTCCTTTGATAAGATTAAGTCACTGGAATAACTACCCAATGGTGATGCACTGAACACTTAACTGGGGGATCAAAAAACACCAGTATGCACAAATTTAACAATGTGTCATATGTAAGTCTAATCATAACACTAAACTACTATAAAGCTGCCAGCAGTTGCAAGGTGCAGAAACTCCTATATTACTTTTCTATTCTTTGTAATGTTCAAGATGTAATTTACTGTCAAAACAGGGGAAACTGCTTGTGTTTTAAAAAAGTTATAAGTTCAAACCCAGTGCTGATTTCATTTTCAGTGGCAGCATGCTATAGTGGAAATGGGCTTTGAAATCAGGTAGGTTCAGGCATTTCCGCCTGTCATTTAATGTATGTATCTATGAAAGCTGTTTAGCTTACTTCTCATCAGTAAAATAAGGAAAAATAAGGGTACCTATTTTCATAGGATTGTTATCAAATTTACTTAGAAATCTCAGTAAAGAAGCTAGTACGCTGCCTAGAGTGTAGAAGCTACTATTATTAGACCTATGTATATTTAGTAGACTAATCACTGTAACAGCCATAAGCAATTTACATATTGATAAAATTAGAAAGTAAGCTTTAAATGAAAAACATTTTACATTCTCCAGATTCAAAACCCTCATTTCATAACACTGATGATCCTACAACTCTAACAGCAGAGTTTTCCATAATGGGAATATAACTTACCACAAGACCAAGAGCTACTAATGGTTCACCTTCATTTAAATGATAAAGGAAAGAGCCCCCATAAGTATGTCTGTCCAGGGGCCAACCAACAGTGTGATCTACTCTCCCGGGTTTCCACTTCTTTTCATCAATAATCCATAACTAAAACAAAACCAAAAACAAGTCCTGTAGTATTTTTAAATGTTTTTATGTCACCGCAATGCATATAACTTGCCAGGTTTAATGTCTTATTTATGAAAATTATAAGTGAAAAACTGTAACATGAGAAACACAAAAAATTATTTCATATCAAAGAAAATTATATCAAACTGCAACATGATGAGTTGGAGCAAAGAAACAGGTCAGAAAAGTTATGAAATCTTTAAGACATGAATTAGATCTTCAAATTGGGAATACTTTCATGTAATTACAGGAAACATCACTGAAAAGATGAAGAAAACTTCTGAGGTACTGTAATGTTCTATGTCTTCCTCTGAGTGGTAGCTACATGTGGGTGTTCACCATGTAAAAATTCACTCAGCTATACAGTTAAGATCTGTTACTTTATAATACATATGTACTCTTCAATTAAATAGTATACACCCTCCTATTCTTCAATAAAATAGTTTGCCCCCCAAAATTGAAGTAAATTGTTCATCCTGTTTTCAGACTTGTAAGTTTAAAATTTTAAATAACAATTTCTATCTGAAATATTACCTAAAAATCAGATAATATGTGCAATCTACCAAAAGAAGCCTTTATTCACAATATAATGAATCTAGTTATATAGAGAATTTGAACCTTTCTGAGATTCAACCTAAAAAAAATTTAAACAAAGGGGGAAATAATGAAAAATATTACACTCTAATAAGCCAAGGATTTGGGAAAATATACTAGAGAATGAATAAACTGAGAAAATATACAACAGTTAACTTAATTAAAATTTAGGTTGCAGGTCAGTATACAATGGCTAAGTGTGTATTTCATCAACAAAATTATCTTCTCATTATAATTTGAAAAAACAATTCTTTGTAGGATGTGGTTATCCTACAAGCAGCATATGGATAACAGGTATAATCCTATCAGGGCAGATGGCATTACAATGAAAAAAAAAAATCAAGATTCAAATGTTTTCAAGTTCAAGGCTCATTTTAAGCAACATTTGGTAAAACAATTCCAACATGTAAAAACAATTTAAACAATAATGGGATTTGATCAGTAATATTTTCTAGCCCCTTGAAAAATATCCCAAAGAGCTTTAATCATAATGAACATGTCAAGACAATGAAAATATATAACTATAAAATCAAAACAATATTATAAACTACATGATAATACAAATACATTTAAGTTCCATCTTTCAAAATTAAAATTGCAAAAACAAACCAGGATACCTCCTTCAGTCCAATCCCATAGGTTTGAGGTTCACAATTGGCCCTCAAATCAAATTTCTTATAAAGTTGCTTGGCTAGATGTCCATGGCAACCCTCTGCAAAAATTGTGACTTTAGCGTGTAGTTCTAGTCCTCTCTCAAATATTGTCTAAAAAAATGAAAACATATTAAATGGCAATATTCGACACTTTAAAATGTATTCATAATCTGCTCAGGTTTAACTTGAACTACAATTCAGGTACAGAAGAGATAGTACAAATATATAATATAAAAAATAAAACCAAGAGTACTGTTTTAAGTAGAATCTAATTTAAATTTTATGGGTATCTTATGTCTTTGTTATATTTATTTTCTTTTTTACTTTAAAAGTACTTGACTGAATGGTTAACTTTATAAGAATTAAAAAATCAGGCTGGGCATGGTGGCTCACACCTGTAATCCCCACACTTTGGGAGGCTGAGGTGGGAGGATTACTTAAGCCTATGAGTTAGAGACCAGCCTGAGCAACATAGAGAGACGCTGTCTCTACAAAAAATAGAAAAATTAGCCAGGTGTGGTAGCACACGCCTGTAGTCCCAGCTACTCTGAGAGGCTGAGGCAGGAGGATCGCTTGAGCCCAGGAGTTTGAAGTTGCTGTGAGCTATGATGGTGCCACTGCCCTCATGCCCAGGCAACAGATTGAGACCCTGTCTTAGGGGGGGAAAAAGTGAATTAAAAAAGCAAATAAATCATGCTTATCAAAAAAACATTTCTGCAAATGAATACAAAGTGAAAAGGCCATTTCTCCGCTGTTCTGATTTTTCAGTCCTATCATCTGAAGAAAAAACAATAGTTTTATAAATTATGTCAAAAAATTTCTATGAATAAAAAACTATATAGAACCTACTTATTTATATTCTTTTAACACAAATAGGATCATACTAAATATACTCTTTAGCTACTTTCTTTTTTCACTTTAATTTTACTTGTTCCCTGTTGTCAAACATATACTACAAAACTGAAATGTTTTTTCTAGTATAAAGAAAGCTACTATGAAAGTCTTTCTCTTCTTCTCTTGCTGTATATGTTTTGTACTTTAGTGTAGAACAAAGTAGGTTCACAATAAAGTTATTGAATAAAAGAATACAAAATAATCAGGAGTGTCTTTTATGAAATATATCTTTCCCAATATTTTTCTATTTATTTATTAGCATGTATGTATGTTCACAGATACATTCATACAAATAATAGGTTTATACTTACATACTGTTTTATAATTGTTTTCACATATTATAAAGTGATTTGCCAAAGGCAACATATTCCATTCATTTTTCATGCTTGAATAGATGCCTCTAATGTTTTAATCAGTTCACGATACTTGGACATTTAGTTTTTTTCAGTGGTTTACTAGTATAAGCATTGCTTGGATGAATATTTTTAGTCTGAGTGGTAAGAGTTATTTCATTATTAACTTAATATCTTCAGTTGCTACAGAGTTTGACATCTTTTACATGTTAATTAGTAACGTCTACTTTTCTTGTGAAATGCTTGTGTCATATATATGCATGTATGTACACTGCACACACACACAGTCTATACATAACTGAGTGTAACTTTTTAAAAATTTTGTTCTTGTCCTCTTCCTCTAATTACAGTAATTCAAGTTAACCTAATGTGTACAATTTTATGCAAAAATATATACACACATATATACTGAGATACTTATAGATATACGTAAACTTTTGGGGGTCCTGGTTTATTTTATCAAAACAGAATCATATAACAGAAACTTTCCTCTATGTTACTTTTATTCATAATACTCCATGGAAATCTTTCACGTCACTGTATAGCTCAAGTCTTTCTCTTTAATAGCTAGGTAGTAGTCTAGGTGGAGATAGATGAATCACCTATTCTGTTAATGGACAGATAATAGCCATTCACTGTTTCCAGTTTATATACGAATATAAACAATGTCATAAAATATAAACATTCTTGCATATACAGCTGACCCTTGAACAATACAGGTTTGAACTGTGCAGGTCCACTTATACAAAGATTTTCTTTTCTTTTTTTCTTTTTGGTCAGAGACAGGGTCTCACTTTGTTGCCCAGGCTGGAATGCAGTGGAGCGATCCATAGCTCACTGTAACCTCGAACTCTTGGGCTCAAGGGATTCTCCTGGCTCAGCCTCTCATGTAGCTAGGACTACAGGCTGACACCACTATGCCCAGCTAGTTTTTAAAATTTTCTGTAGAGATGGAGTCTCCCTATGCTGCCCAGGCTGATCTAGAACTCCTGGCTTCAAGCGATCCTCCTGCCTCAGCCACCAAAAGTGCGGGGATTACAAGTGTAGGCCAAAATTTATGGCCTACATTAATTTTTTTTTTTTTAACCAAACAGGGATTGAAAATACAGTATTCACTGTATGTGAAACTGTGTATATGGAGGACCAAGTTCAAATACGCAGGTTCCACAGGGCTGACTTTAAGACTTGAGTATACGTGAATTTTGGTATATAAGGGGATCCTGGAACCAATCTCCCGAATATGCCAAGAGACAACTGTCTATCCTCACAATATTGGTGCATCAGAATCCCTAGTGGCTTGTTAAAAAACAGCTTCTTAGGTCCTACTGTAGGATATGTTAAGCCCTGAGATGTCACATGATTCTGATGTAGCCAATTAAACCATGAGGAGTTTGAAATAGGCTTTGCTTTGCTTTTGTTTTTTAAAGGTACAACACTTATTTATTATTTCAAAATATCAAGGAGATACAAGTGTTTTGCTACATGCATACCTTGCGTAATGCTTAAGTCAGGGCTTTTGGTGTGTCCCTCACCAGAACAGTGATCACTATACTCAACAGGTAAGTTTTTTATCCCACACACCCCCTCCCACCTTTCCCTTTTCTTGGTTTCTCATGTCCTTTATATCACTTTGTGCCCATGTGTACCCACTGTTTAGCTCCTGTTTATTAGGGAGAACATATGGTATTTGGTTTTCCATTCCTGAGATACTTCACTTAGGATAATCGTCTCCAGTTCCATCCAAGTTACTGCAAACGACATTATTTCATTCCTTTTTATGGCTGAGTAGTATTCTTTGTGTGTGTGTGTATGTGTGTATGTCTATATCACATTTAGTTTATCCACTCATGAATTGATAGGCACTTAGGTTGATGCCACATCTTTGCAAATGTGAACTGTACTGTGATAAACATTCCAGTGCAAGTGTCTTTTTGATAAAATGACTTCATTTCCTATGGGTAGATACTTAGCAGGGGGATTGCTGGATCGAATGGTAGATCTACATTTATTTACTTGAGGAATTTCCATACTGTTTTCCATAGTACTAATTTGCAGCCCTACCAACACTGTATAAGCATTCCTTTCACTCTAGATCCATGCCAGCATCTATTTTTTTCTTTTGACTTTTTAATAATGGCCATTCTGATAGGGGTGAGGTGATATCTCATTGTGGTTTTCATTTGCATTTCCCTTATGATTAGTGATGTTGAACATTTTTTCTTATGTTTGTTAGCCATTTATCTATTTTCCTTTGAAAAACTTCTATTCATGTCTTTTGACTACTTTTTGATGGAGTTTTTTTCTTGCTGATGTGTTTGAGTTCTTTGTAGATTCTGGATATCAAACTTTAGCGGATGTATTATTTATGAATATTTTCTCCCATTCTGTAGGTTGTCTATTCTCACTGTTAATTACTTCCTTTGCTGTGCAAAAGCTTTTTAAATTTAAGTCCCATTTATTTATTTACTTTTGCTGCTGTATTTGCCTTTGGGGTTTTAGTCATAAATTCTTTGCCTAGGCCAATGCCTAGAAGAATTTTTCCTACATTTTCTTCTAGAATTTTTATGGTTTTGTGTCTTACATTTAACATTTTTATCCATCTTGAATTAATTTTGGTATATGGCAAGAGATACGGGTCTTGTTTCATTCTTCTGCATGTGGCTATCCAATCTTCCCAGTACCATTTATTGAACAGAGCTTCCTTTCCACAGTGTATATTGTTGTCTGTTTTGTTGAAGATCAGTTGGTTGTAGGTAGATGGTTTTATTTCTGGTTTCTCTATTCTGTTCCATTGGTCTATGTCTCTCTTTTTATACCAGTATAATGCTGTTTGGTTACTATAGCCAGGTGGTATAATTTGAAGTCAGGTAATGTGATGCCTCTAAATTTGTTCTTTTTGCTTAGAATTGCTTTGGCTATTTGGGCTCTTTTTTAGTTTCAAATAAAGCTTAGGACTGTTTTTTCTAGATCTGTGAAATATGACAATGGTATTTTGATGGGGATTGCCTGAATCTGAAAATGACTTTGGGCAGTATAGACATTTCAACAATGTTGATTCTACCAATACATGAACAAAGGGTGTTTTTCCATTTGTTTCTGTTATCTGTGATTTCTTTCATCAATATTATGTAATTCTCCTTGTAGAGATCTTTCACCTCCTCGGCTAAGTATATTTCTAGGCATTTTATTTTCTTTGTAGCTATTGTGAATGCTATTGATTCCTTTATTTGACCCTCAGCTCGACTCTGTTAGTATATAGAAATGCTACTGATTTGTGTACATTGATTTTGTAACCTGAGACTTTGCTGAATTTATTTATCAATCCTAGGAGTCTTTTGGTGGAGTCTTTAAGGTTTTCTAGATACAAGATCACATCATCAGCAAACAGGGATAGTTTGACCCCGTTTCCCGATTTGGATGCCATTTATTTCCTTCTATTGCCTGAATGCTCTGGCGAGGACTTTTGATTCTATGTTGAAACGAAGTGGTGACAGTGGGCACTGTCTTGTTCCAGTTCTTAGGGGGGAATGCATTCAACCTGTCCCCATTCAGGAGGATGTTGGCGGTGGGTTTGTCATATATGGCTTTTATAATTTTGAGGTACATTCTTAGTTTTTTGAGGGTATTTATCATGAAAGGGTGGCTGGATTTTATCTAATGCTTTTTCTGCATATACTGAGATGATCATATGGTCTTTGTTTTTGTTTGTGTTTATATGGTGAATCATGTTTATTGATTTAGATATGTTAAACCATCCTTGTATTCCTGGGATGAAACCCACTTGACCATGGTGGATTATCTTTTTCATGTGCTGTTGAATTTGGTTTGCTAGTGTTTTGTTGAGGATTTTTCCATCTATGTTTATAAAGGATACTGATCTGTAGTTTTCATTTTTTGTTGTGTCCTTTCCTGGCTTTGGTATCAGGGTGATACTGGCTTCATAAAATGAGTTAGGGAGGATCCTCTCCTTGATGTTATGGAATAGTTTCAGTAGCATAGGTACCAATTCTTCTTTGTAAGTCTGGCAGAATTCAGCTGTGAATCCATCTGGTCCAGGGCTTGTTTTTGTTGGGAGATTTTTTATTACTGCCTCAATGTTGCTATTTATTGGTCTGTTCAGGACTTCTATTTCTTCCTGATTCAAGCATGGGAGGTTGTGTGATCCTAGGAATTTGTCTATTTTCTCTAGGTTTTCTAGTTTGTGTAGAAGTTTTTGTAGTATTCTCAGATGGCATTGTGTATTTCTGTGGTATCAGTTGTAATGTCTCCTTTTTCATTTGTTATTGAGCTTATTTGAGTCCTTTATCTTCTATTTCTGGTTAATGTGGCTAGTGGTTTGATTTTATTTATCTTTTCAAAGAACCAACTTTTTGTTTCATTGATCCTTTGTATTGTTTTTACTGTTTCCCATTTCATTTAGTTCTGCTCTGAGCTTTATTTCTTTTCTTCTGCTGGCTTTGGATTTGGTTAGCTCTAGTTTTTCTAGTTTCTTAAGATGTGACATTAGGTTGTTAATTTGTGATCTTTTTGTCTTTTTGATGTAGGCATTTATGGCTATGAATTTTCCCTTTAGAACTGCTTTTCAACAGTCTGTATTACACAGATTTTTGAAAGCTTGTGTCTCCTTTATAATTTAGTTGGAGAAATATTTTGATTTCTATCTTAATTTCATCATTGATCCAAGGATCATTCAGCAGCAGGTTGTTTAATTTCCATGACTTTAGGTAGATCTAAGTGTTTCTCTTAGAATTGGTTTCTAGTTTTATTCCACTGTGGTCTGAAAAGATACGTGGTACAACTTTGCTTTATATGAATTTGCTGAGACTTGTTTTGTGGTGCATGATATGATCAATCTTGGAAAATGTCTCATGTGCTGATATGAAAAATGCATACTCAGTTTTTGGGTAGAATGTTCTTAAATGTCTGTTAGGTCCATTTGTTCTAGTGTCCTGTTTAAGTCCAGTGTTTCTTTATTCATTTTTTTGCTTGGATGATCTGTCCAGTTCTGTCAGTGGAGTGTTGAAGTCCCCAGCAATTAACATGCTACTGTTTATTTTTTTGCTAAGATCTAGAAGAATTTCCTTTATGAAACTGGGAGCTCCTGTGTTAGGTGCATATATATTTATGATTGTTACATCTTCTTGAATAACTCCCTTTACCATTACATAATAACCATCTTTGTCTTTTTTTTTCTTTTTTATCACTGCTCATTTGAGGTCTATTTTATCTGATGTGAGAATGGCTACATCTACTTGCTTTTTGTTTCCATTTGCATGGAATCTTTTTTCCTATCCCTTGAGTCTGTGTGAGTCCTTGTGGTATAGATGTATATTTTAGAGACAGCAAGTACTTGGGTTGTGTTTTTTCATCTATTCAGCCAGTCTACGTCTTTTAAGTGGGACATTCAGACAGTTCATGTTGAGTGTTAGTATTGATATGCAGAATGCTGTTCTGTTCATCATGTTAGATGACACCTTATTGTTTTGTTTTCAGTCTTTTGCTCCTGTTTTATAGGAGCTGTGAGCTATAACTTTTGGGGTTTTTTACACTGGTGGGTGTCTATTTTGCTGTTGCATGCATAATGCACTTTTGAGCATTTCTTGTAGGTCAGGTCTAGTAGTAACAAATTCCCTTAGTGTTTGCTTGTCTGGAAAAATCTGTATTTTTCTATCATTTATGAAACTTAGTTTTGCAGGCTACAATTCTTGGCTGACAGTTGTTCTGTTTAAGATTAAAAGTGGGGCCCCAATCCCTTCTAGCTTGTAAGGTGTCCACTGAGAAGGCTGTTGTTAGCATGATAGATTTTCCTTTGTAGGTTAGTTGTTGCGTTTGTCTTGACACTTGTAGAATTTTCTCCTTCATTTTGACTTTGGCCAGGGTGATGACTACATGTCCTGGATACGTTTTATTTGCTATAAATCTTCCCAGTGTTCAATGATCATCTTGTATCTGAATATCTGAATCTCTGGTGGTATCAGGGAAGTTCTCCTCAAAAAGTCCTTTGAATAAGTTTTCCATATCCTTTCTTATGTTGTCTCTTTAGTGAGTGCTTCATTTCTTTCATTCATGTCCTGAAACATTGTTTTGGCTTCTTTGTGTTGCTTTTCAACTTTCTCTTCAATTCTGTTCATCTTGTTTGCCAACCATATTCTGAATTCCATTTCTGACATTTCAATAATTTCCTTTTGATTGGGGTCCATTGCTATGGACCTATTGTGATCCTTTGGGGGTGTTGAACTAGCTTATTTTTTCATGTTGCCAGAATTTTTTTGGTGCTTTCTTCTCATCTGAAACCTCTTCTCTCAGCTCAGGGTTCATAGGTTTGCAACGCACCTGTTCTCCTTTGCTGGGAACTCCTTTTCTGGGCTTGCTCCACTGGTCAGGGTGCAGAGCTGCAAAGGCTGGGCCACTGGATGGCGAAGGCTCCCTCCCCATTCAGGTACTGCCCAGGCTGCTACCATGGGATGCCTTTGGTTCCACTTGAGTTCCCTTGTGTTAGGAGGGGTGCCTGCCTCCCAGTCAGAGGCATGCTAGTGCTTCTGCTCTCCCTGTTCCCTCCCTGGCCTGGCAAAGAGAAATGTTGGGGCAACTGCAGCAAAGCCAATCCCTGTTTAGACCTAAGAGCTCAGAGTGGTGTCAACTGCGGCAACCTCTGGAACAGAGACCAAGTGGGTCCCTGCTGAACCTGTTCTCTGATGCAACTTCACTATAGTCTCCAAGCAGTTCCCTGATCAGCATGGAGGCCTGCCGTGGTGGTGGTGTGGCACCCACAGCTTGAGTCACAGTGTCTGTGTAGGGAGTGTGGGGTCCTGGGGCTCTCTCCTTTATCCCTTCCACACAGGTAGGCGTCTCCCCCAGCTATCTTCTGATCTTGGCAAGGGGAACTCGCTGTCCCTGTCTCCTTCACTCTGAGTGTCTCCTGTTGGTTCTCTGATGATCTACAATGCTTTCACCAAGAGTCTATCTTTAGGTGAGCATCTACTTGCAGTTTTCAATCCTCTCCCTAAGAACGGCATATGCGGGCTGCTTCTAGTCTGCCGTGTTGGCCCCCTTCTTTCTTTACCACTATCTCTTTAAACAGCGAATATGAGAAACAGGAAAATCTGCCAGAGGAGACTCTGGACTAGATTCCTAATTCTATTCAAGGGTGGCAGAGAGAAGAATAAACTACCAGTCAGCAAATATTTACTGAGGTCATATGTACCTGGCACTATGTCAGGCATTGGAGTAACCCTTCAGGCTGTCTTCATGGAGCCTATAATCTAGATGGGAAATTACATAATAAACAAATAGGAATAGATAAGTTAACTTATTAAGATGTTAATCTGTGTTTTGTTCTTATCATAAGAAAGAAGGTATTTTTTCCTTGTCTTTTCAAGGAAACTTACAGAGTGAGAGCTCCATATTCTAATGGCTTTTCCTTCATAGATTGAAAAATACAAATTCTGAAAACTATCCAGGCTTATATTTTGAATGAGAGGACAATAATCAAGTTCTACATCTACCAAAAGATGTTAAAATCAGGTCAAAGTCTATCACTATTTACCTACTGATAGTAATGCAAGCAATCATTTTATCCATAGAAATGAAAATTATGAAGTAATAAAAATCATGGAAACAATAAAATCTTTGAGATGTGTTTGTTTTATATTTGTGTGAGTCATGTTTTTATCTTTAAAAAAAATTAAACATGTTATAACTATTTGCCTAAATCATGTTTAGCTCAAAGCGGCTTCTAAATTTTTTAACAAAGAGAGAAAAATTCCATATTAATAATTATAATCTTATATTCACATAATATATAGTTTGTAGCAAGACCTAAATTATTGAGTTTAAGTTAGTCCTTTCTTTTTTATCTGTCAGTTTATTAAGCACATAACTATTAAAAGGTTTACCTTTGGTGCACCATCCTTTTGTATCCCTACATCGTTAGTGGCAATTCCTTTTACACTACCATCATCATGAAAAAGGACCTAAAAATGATAAAAAAAAAAAAAGTGTATTTATTATCACTTTAGGATCCATAACTTGGAAAAGAAACAGTAAACAGATTTAGATTTCTTAGAAAATGAACATGTTCTCTAGATTATAGAAATATAGGCTTTAAAATGTTCAGGCAAAAAAGACACATGCTATTAAGGTACTTCCTTCTAGAGTGTAAATGAACACAACTCAGACAGTTGGAAATGAAAACAATGCCACAACCTTGATGAGAAAGAAAAGGGGGTTGCTACTAGAGAGGGTTACTAAAGAAACCAGAAAGATTAAATAAGAAACTCTCTTCAGATATCAAATCATGTATAAAGAATATGAAATCAAGGCCTATAACAAATGAAGAACATGAAGGGGGATAGAGAAAGAAAAACTGTCAGGAAAGCTTATGTCTCAAATGTGCTAAGACCCAAAAAACAAAGAAAACAAAACAGAGAGAGGCTGAAGACAGTGCAAAGGTGATTAAACTTTATTTCTGGAGCAAGGAGGGGGAAAATATGCCACAAATATAATTCTGAGGATAACAATAATACTCTGTAATTCTTCCTTGGTTTCTGTTTCCTCAGGAGGAAAATGCTCTTTGGATAGAAAAGTACAAAATCTACACTGAAATCATACAATATATTATAAGAAAGCACAGGAGTAGAGAGATAAAATAAGGATTAGCAGTAAAGGATATGGAAAAATATATGCATAAAGGTTTTATTTCATATCCTGAAAACAAATCAACAATAGAACGTAGCTATGGACTAGAACTAAAATCTGGCTCAGAGTACCCCCCACAAATCTTGGCAAACAGATCAGTAATCTATTGATGATGATCATTAAGGAACTGAGGAAAACAAGAGAGATACAAGAGACTGTTTGTGTTTCTGTGTGTACTCAAAAAGTGAGAATCATGGATTCTACAAACTACCTCCTTGTGATTTTGACACTGATTCCAATCAATAATGTTCATCAAGGAGAAAAGCAAAATCACATTCTTGGGTCCAACAAACCAAATGCAAATATATGGGCTGGGAAACCAGAAATTCATAGCAGCAAGTATAATACAGGGATCTATGTGTTTTATTTGACTTACATACTCTACAGGTAAAAATAAATGTAAAAAAATTTGAATTTCCCTAGTGCCAAATACAAAAGCAAACTTCCCCCTATCCCTTTCAGCATTTCCTTTAGCAAACTAAATCCTTTCCCTGTCTGTCTGAGATATATGGGAATCTTTTTAAAAGCTTAATAAACCTCTTGCCAGTTTTGCATTTCAGGAATGTCTTTCTTGGGGGCTCTGGAGCCATTACTTTGAAATGTGAACATCAAGGAGGATGTCCTCCTGTCTTCCTGTCTCTGTGGGAGTTTGGGCTAGGTGCTCGGCTCCAAGTTGTAACTTCCTGCTTGTCAAAAAAATACAAGAAGTTTTATTTTTCCTTTGGGTAAAGACCATTAACATGTATGTAATGGATTGTATCTGCCTGGATGTTTAAAAGGGTAAGATTTCTGTCTTGGTCTGTGACATGCATCACACTCTTGGTTTAATGCTCATTCAATAATAAAATGGTTTCATTCTTTTTTTATAAATTGAGGAAAGGATTTTTCTGGGTTGGCAGGAGATTTTATTTTTAATAATTTCCCCAATAATATACAATGAGAATCAACAGTGTGATGTGGTTGCCAAAAAAGATTACTTTGAGGGTACTAATGGAAGAACAGTTTCTAGAAAGAAGAAGATAATAATAAGAAGAAGCCTATTATACACTAGGCTTGAAGTAGTTTATTCATTCTAGGTACCATTTTATAAAGTGGAAAAAAAGAGAATGCACTCAAAATTGGGCCAACAAGAATACTGAAGGAATTCAAGTTATATAACATCATGGCTGAAAGAACTGAGAATATTTAGTCTAGGGTTGTGGTTCAGAACATGATACCCCAAAGTATGGCACCTTGGCATGCTGATACCGGAGCTCAGAAACCAATACTTCAAAATATGGTGCTCTGACATGCTGAACTGAAGAAGCCTCAATATCTCTCTGACTTTCCGTCCTCACCTTTGTCTCTTAATCCTCTGCCTCTCCCAAAGCACAGGACAAAGTTGTTCTCTGAAGTTCCCTTCCCTTATCTGTCTAAAGTATGGACTTGACAAAGAAGAAAACAATTACCTCTGGTCCCTTCTCTGAGTTTTCATTAACTGAATTCATATTGCAGGAGGAAAGACTGAAGTCTAATAACAAACCTGAACAGACTTTTGTCACAAACCACTGTGCTCTACAGGCCAAACAGACTTTGTCTCAGGCCATGGTATGTTCTTCACGTCCACTGAATTCCCCTAAAAATCATTTACTACTCCCCTAAAATCACCCACATTTCCCTATCTCCCCTTCCCCTAAGAAGAAGGGCATATAGCCATCTTACACCATTGCATGGTGCGGTAATCACTCTGTAATTTTCCCCTGATGCACAGCAATAGATCTGTATACCTTTTTCAGAAGCAAGATCTTTCTGACCTTCTTCTGTCCTCCTGTTTCCCACTCCTCTTTCTCCCCCAAAACAAGTCATAGAAACCAGAATTCATCTTGCCCGAGGCAGGTCATAGAAACTAGAACTCTTCCCCACTAAAGCCAGCCATAAAACCTTTAAAGGTTACTCTCTTATTTCTCCCTTTTCTCTTCATGACTCTTATTCCAGAGGTGTCCTGCTCCATACCTGGGAGGAAGAAATGCTACACAGAGAGGCCAAGAAGAATCTGGACAGACTTTGCTGGGTTTCCTCTCTCAGTCTATTACCATTAGATCATACCCCTTGCTTCAATCACATTTCTACATGGCTACCTGTTCTTATGGAGCCTAAGCATAAAAATAGACAATTTTCCCTGGGTCTTTGCTGTTAGGCTTAAAGAATTCATCCTCCCCAAACTTCCATCCAAACCTTCTATAAAATCCACCTCTCTCCTCTTCCTAGGGGTGTATTAGGCAGCTTTGCCTTTGCCAGACCCCTAGGGAGATAAAGGAATGGAATGCAAGAGGGGAACTTGAATTCCTTATCCCTCCCGATAAGGACAACGCTTAGGGTCCCAGGAACTGGTTATTTTGAAAAGAATTTATTACAGCAGCTGTTCTGGCCCAGTTGCTCACTCTCCCCAGAAAAACCCTCTATAAAACCCAAGGCTCTCCCCTTTTCTCAAGTGGACATTCTTTTTGGCTTCCACCCACCTGCATCCAGATGCTCAAATAAAGAACATTTTGCTACAACTGAGGCTTTGTGTGTCTCCCTCTTGGCTCTACACCTAACATCTGGGTTCTTCATTTTTGAAGGATTCCATGTCATGTAAAACTATTAAATAAATTTGTTATGCTTTTCTCTTGTTAACATGTCTTTTGTTATACGAGTGTTGGCCATGACCCTCATGATAGGTAAGAAATGGTATCACGCCTTTCTGCTGTTGGGGCTCAGAAAATGACACCATAAAATATAATGCTTTGACATGCTGAACTAAAGCAGCAGCCTCTCTCTGACCTTCCTGTCTCTCAACCATCTCTCCCAAAGCACAGGATGAGGCTTTTCTCTGATACTTCCTTATCTACCTTAAGACTGGGCCTGCCAAACAAAACACAATTGTCTTCCATCTCATCTCCTCCCTGAAATCTCCTTATCAATTGCAGAAAAGACTGAAGAATGAAACCACACCTGGACAAACTTTTTCACAAGATCTTGTCTGTCTCTTGGGTCCATTCATTCCCCTCCAAATCAGGTACTACCCCTCAAGATTGCTAATCACCCCATCATCCCTTCTCCTATGAAGAAGGGTATATAAAAATCTGGACCTCTTTAGGTTATCGGGCAATCATTCTCAAGTGATTTCCCTGTGCTTACACACATTAAATCAATTTGTATGCTTTTTCTTCTATTAATCTGTTTATTGCCAGTTCATTTTTAGCAAACTTTCAGAGGGCAGTGAGTAAGCTTTCTCTTAAGCCCTATACTGGGGACAAAAATCTCCCGAGTGAAGATGAGGAAGAAGAGAGAGCAGGGCATAATTATAATTGGAAAGTTGTCCTTGGAAGAGGGCAAAGATTTGTTCTGCATAGTATAAAATATTAGATAATTTCTATCTAATATAAGGAAGAGATTACCAACAGCCCACAATTTTTCATCCCTTATCGTGTTCAATCATAAATTGGAAAATCCCTTGATGGGGGTACAATATAAGGAATTCACATACTCTTTGGATTAGATCCTTTTAAGGTTCCATTTAATCTCACAATTCTAAAATCATATGGTTTTTTAAAAATATTTATTTCTTTACCTCTGTAAAATTCTTAATTTATTTTCAAAAGGAAAAGAGATTTCCTGTAAATACTTAAAACAAAACAAAACTACACAAACCTCAGCAGCCGCATAACCAGGGTATACTTCAACACCAAGCGCTTCTGCTTGCTCTCCCATCCAGCTTACTAAATGTCCCAGGCGCACAATGTAATTGCCGTGATTATTCATCGGAAGACCTACACATAGATGCTTAACTTATGAATCTTTTTACTGATAAAACATCTCAAAAACATAAATAATTAAAACATTCTAATCAATGTCTATTTCTGCATAAGTGTACATGTTATCTTGATGGTCATAATTTCAACTAATTTTCTACAATTTTGGTCTACAGTTCTAATTTATTAAATTAAAAACAACATTAAAGCACTAAATTAAAAATTCCTGTTTGGCTTACAAGGCTATCTGAATTCTTCTAGACTGGAAGACAAAAGAACTGGGTTCTAGTCCTACTTTCCCCCCAGCTAGCTGTATATCTCTGGATAAGTCCTTCAAATATCTGGGCCTCAGTTTTCTCATCTGTAAAAGGAAGAGATTTCACCAGATGAAATGTAGTTCCTTCCAGCTGTGGAATTCTACAGTTCTATTAATATTTATAGGCCTTACCTGGAAAAATTGGCACAGGAATCCTGTATTTCTCTGTTAAAATTCCAAATCTGTCTTCTGTTACAGGAGTGTTAAGTGGAGCCTAGAAACAAAAGAAGGAAAGAAAAAGAAAAGTTTTTAGTATATATTTGTAAGGGTAAATATAAATAAAAAGCCTTTTAAATTTATTCTGATGACAAAAGGGAAAGGGAACTCCCTCCTCACTTTTCTTTCAGTATTTCCTTTAGAAAACTTGTAACTACAAATTCTTTCTTTGTCTCTTTGAGATGTATGGGAATCCTTTAAAAATCTAAATAAGCCTCTTATCAGTTTTGCATCCTAGGAATTTCTTGGGGGCCTTGGAGATATCTTTGAAATGTGAATATCAACTTCCTGCTTGTTGAAAGGTAAGAGAAGTTTTATTTTTCCTTTGGGTAAAGACAATTAAGATGTATGTAATAGACTGGACCTTTCAGATATATATATATATGCCAAAGCAATAAAGGGCTTGAAGATGAAAACATTTTGAAAACAACTGATATTATGTCAATAATAAGTCAATGATATCTACTTCAGATATGATATTGAAAAGAGAACTTTAATTAGGCACAATTAACGTATTTCTAGCTTAACAGAGCTTAATATTTTAGAAAGATGAGCATAGATAAAATTTTTGGACTTCAACTTACTAAATATGGAAAGAATATAGACGATATTTCTATAATTTTTTGAACTCTATCAAGTTTATTCAGACATTGAATATTGTAACCTTGGAGGTAGGACAAGGATAATATAACTCATCTTACAGAAAAAAAAAATGAGTATAAAATTTTAACCAAGTTTTAAAATACAAATTTTATTTGAGGGCAATAAAATCAGCACTTAGTTCTCTGCTTAACATATCTGTGGCTTTTCTGCTTAGGTTATGGGAGGCAATATGAATTTATTTCTTTAGAAAATCAGATTGTCCTCTTTGGCTTTAGATAGTGCATTGTCCCAGAAAATTTTATTTTATATTAAGAACAATGATACAAAGACCTGCGAACAAGTTAAAAAATACCCTCAAAATAAAAACTGCTATATTGTATTTGGTAGAAATATTCAAAGGTCTTCTCAAGATAATGCCTTCTCATAAATCCAATATGTAAATATAACATGTAGAAGACATTATGTAAGAATGAGTTAATATTTTAAATTACTATCTTTATCTGATATGCTTCAATATTTTTTTTGTTCTTTTTAATTAAAAAAATAAAATTATTCGCTTAGAATTACATGAAAAGGGTTTCCTATTTCAAGTAATTTGGAAATAGAGATAACAATAAAGATTAGACTTTATATAAAAAACAAATTTTCATACCCCCTTTTCCTTCCAGTCTGGGAAGAGTTCTTTAAAAGCACTTGGATCAAGGCAAGCCCCTGAGAGTGTATGAGCTCCTAGTTGAGCAGCTTTCTCCACTAGACACACACGGATGTCCTTTTCATGTTTAGCAGCCAACTGCTTTAGACGAACAGCTGCAGAGAGCCCTGCAGGGCCTGCACCTACTATTACTACATCTGCTTCTTCTGCAAACCTTTCCATGTTCACTCCTGGGGAAAAAAAATGTTAAATGAAAACTCTAGGACTAATATGATGCAATAATCACACAGTAAATCACATGCTGGTTTAAAAATATCCACTATGCTTAGAGCATTATTTATAGAAATTCCCCCTGTGCTTTGCACAGTAACTATACTAAGTAGTAATATATTGTATTGTATATAGTATTACAATATATTGTAACATATTGTATTAGCTTGATGTTTTCTTAGGTTCTGTTCCAGTGGGTATTTTATTTTAGCTTCCATAAACCAATTTTTGGCTTTGAGACTTATTATAAATTTAGCATATATCTGCTTATGCAAATACAGTCATCCTTCATTCAATCACAAGGATACATTCTGAGAAATGCACTGTTAGGTGATTTTGCCTTTTTGTGGACATCATAGAGTATATTTACACAAACCTAGATGGTACAGCCTACCATATACCTAGGTTATATGGTATAGCCTATTGCTTCTAGGCTACAAGCCTGTACAACATGTTACCATACTGAATATTCTAGGCAGCTGTAACACAGTTGTAAATATGTGTATATCTAACATATCTGAACATAGAAAAGATACAGTAAAAATACAGTATAAAAGAATTTTTTTTAAAGAAAGGTACACCTGTATAGGGAAGGCACCATGAACAGAACTTGCTCTGGGTAAGTCAGTGAGTGAGGTGAGTGGTGAGGGAATGTGAAGGCCTAGGACATTACTGTACACTACTATACACTTTATAAACACTGTACACTTAGGCTATACTAGATTTATGAAAAAAATGTTTTTTCTTCAATAATAAATTAACTTTAGGTTACTGTAACTTTTTTCTTTTATAAATGTTTTACTTTTTTTGGCTTTTTGAATCTTTTGTAATAATACTTAGCTTAAAATACAAACAAATTATATAGCTGCACAAAAATATTTTCTTTCTTTATATCCTTATCCTACAACATTTTTCTATTTAAAATTTTTTAAATTTTTTAAACATTTTTGTTAAAAACTAAGAAACTAACACACACATTAGCCCAAGCCTAAACAAGGTCAGGAGTATCAATAATCACTGTCTTCGACCTCCATATCTTGCCTCATTGGAAGGTCTACAAGGAGTAGCTATGTATTATAACAATGCCTTCTTCTGGAATACCCTCCTGAAGGACTTGCCTGAGGCTGTTTTTCAGTTAACTTTTTTTTAATATGTAGAAGGAGTACACTCTAAAATAATGATAAAAAGTATAATATAGTAAATATATAAACTAGCAACATAGTAGTTTATTATCAAGTATTATGTACTGTACATAATTGTATGTGCTATACTTTTATACAATTGTCAGTGCAGCACGTTTGTTTACACCAGCATCACCACAAACATGTGAGTAATGCACAGCACTATGACATTCTGAAAATTATGTTCTGGAAGATGTCACTAGGCAATAGGAATTTTTCAGCTCCATTAAAATCTATGGGACCACTGTCATACATGCTGTCTGTCATTGACTGAAATGTATGTGGTACATGAATGTAGCAATATATATTTGTAAAGCCGTAAAATATTATTAAATGCTTTTAAACTATCATCAATAATATAATATTCTCCTCCACAAAATAATACAAACTATCTATAAAAGTCTCAAAAGTTTTACACAAATTACTTACCTTCCCATCGTTTGTCCTTATCCCGGGGATAAATAGTATAGTGAGTAGTAATTCGAGGTACAGGAGAAGTTGAAGACCATCTTGTAGCACACAGAGGTAGATAATTTTTCTTAATTTTTAAGGCATGAAAGCACTGATAAGCTGCAGAAAAATTATGAGAATTATCTTTTTTTTCATTTAGTTTTCCCTAGGAGTAGACTGAAAAAACATATAAGTTGGAATGATCATACTCAATGAGGGATATAAACTGAAATAGACTATACTGTTTCCTAGATGAACAATTCAGTTAGTTTTTCCTCATAAAGCAATGTTTTCAAATTTTAAATATTTTAAAACTATCTAATAAACAAATTTATTCTCTTTAGCTCATGTCAAGCTTAACCTATAAGATGATCATATGACTTGTCATCCACACTGGACGCTATTGAGAGTAATGGGGGAAAAGTACTAATGATTATGTTGAGTCAATGGGTATAAGAGCAGACTGGGTTTTATGGTAAGCCTCTTTAAGTAAGTTGATTTATTCATATAGTATCTTCTGAGATCTTTAAAAATGTATATATTTTTGAGTCAGCAAATAGTATTTTATGAAAATAAATAGAAGTGTGCAAAGACTCATCTGCAAAAATGTTCATTAAACCTTCTCTGTTGTCCTCAAACCTTCAACTCCACTTCCTCTTTCTCTTACCCAGTGCAGATACCCTCACATCAAACCTCATAAAGACAGAAATAATTATATGGGGACTCTCTCAATTCCTTGGTAACAACTTCCAATGTAATCTGTATTTGTGCCCATATTGTGTTCATTCCTTCAGTTTATAACAGAAGAGATATCTTTTCTTTCCACTAAGGTTAATTCTTCTAGCTGGATGATGAGGCTTATCTCTCTCATCTTCTTAGGGATATTCCTCCATGTGATATCCTGCCTTCCTCCTGCATCTTCAATTTCTGACTCCATTCTCTGCCCCTGTTCTCCTTGATAATCCTTCCTATCATAAAAAAAAGAACAGAGAATTCTCCCACAAAAACAGTCCTGACAGATATAAAAACTTATATTTGAAGCTATAATAATTAGAAATCTGTTATAGATAGGAAGAGGAATAGAATAATACAAGGAACAGAATAAAGATTTCAGAAATGGAATGCACATAGGGATTTGGTATATGATAAAGATGACATTTCAAATCAGGAAGAAGAGATGGTTATTCATTAAATGGTGCAGAGATAGCTAGAAAAGCCATTTGTAAAAAAGTATATCTTGCTCCTTTTGTCAAAAATGAATTCCATTTGATCAAAGGTGTTAACAGAGTAAGTCAAAGTTTAAAAGATTATGGTGAAATAGCCACAAATTCTTTGATCCTCCTCTCTTGGAGAGTGGGCTGGACTTACTAACTTTTGACACGTAGAGTATGGAAAGAAAAAATATTAACTTTACAGTAATATGGCAGACACCACTTTAACTAAGTGATTAAGTTTAACATTACCAGCAGTAAGACATATTGACCTCCTGATATGATGTGATGAAAACAGTTCTTCACCTTGGTGGTACGCGATCCCCCAATTCTTTTTTTTTAATTAAAAAAAATTTTTTTTATAGAAATGGGGTCTCACTATGCTTCCCCAGTTGGTCTTGAACCCCTGACCTCAAGCAAACTTTCTGCCTTAGCTTCTGAAAGTGCAGAGAATACAGACATGAGCCAAATCTTTAACCTGGCTTCCCCAGATCTTTAACCTCTGTCTAATCATGAGAAATCATCAGACAAATTCAGAATGAGGCACAGTGTACAAAATGCCTGACTAGTACACATCAGAAGTGTAAAGGTCATGAGAGACAAGAAAAGACAAACTGTCACATTGAAGGAGACTAAGGAGACATGACAACTAAAAGCAATGTGGTGCTCTGGATTGGATCCAGGAACGGAAAAAGAAAATATGAATAAAGCCTGTAGTTTAATTAACAATATTTCATCCATGTTAATTTCTTAGTTTTGATAATTATACTACGGTTATGTAAGACATTAAGCTTGGCAAAGGGTATATGGGAATGCCATGTACTATCTTGACAACTGATCTGTAAGTCTAAAATCATTTCAAGATAAAAAGTTAAAAAAGTCACAAAAGTTAACTCAAAAAGGATGAAGGACTTAAATATAAGAGCTAAAACTATAAAATGTTAGAAAAAACCATGGATATAAATCTTTGTGACTTTGAGGCAAGCAAAATGGTTTCTTTGATATGACAACCAAAAGCACAAGCAACAAAAGAAAAAACTGTTAAACTATACTTCATCAAAATTATAACACCTTTTGTGCTTCAAAGGATACCAAGAAGAAAAGTGAAGATAGGCCATGGTATGGGAGAATATATTTGAAAATCATTTATCTGATAAGGAACTTGCATCTAGAATATATAAAGAACTCTTATATCTAACAATAAAAAGACAAATAACCCAACTAAAAAGCAAGCAAAGGATCTGAATGGACATTTCTGCAAATATGATATACAAATGGCCAATAAGCACATGAAAAGATGCTTAATATCATTAGCTATCAGGTACATGCAAATCAAAACCACAATGAGATATTACTTTATATCCACTAGGATGACTGTGTTGATGAGGATATGGAAAAATTGGAATCCTTATATGCTGCTGGTGGGAATGCAAAATGATACAGTCTCTCTGGAAAACAGTCTGGCAGTTCCTCAAAAGGCTAAACATAGAGTTTTTGTATGACCCATTCCTAGGTCTATCCCGATAAATGAAAACATATTTCCACATAAAATCTTGTATAAGAATGTTCACAGCTGTAGTATTCATAACAGTCAAAAAGTGGAAACAACTTAAATGTCCATCAATGAACAGATAAACAAAAAATGATATATCCATAGAATGGCATACTTTTCAGCAATAAAAAGAAACTAGGTACTGATACATGCTATAACATGAATGAACCTTGAAAATAATATGCTGTGTGAAAGAAGCCAGTCACAAAATGATGACATATTAGATGATTCCACGTATATGAAATATCCAGAATAGACTAATCTATAGAGACAGAAAGTAGATTAGTTTTTGCCTAAGGCTGGAGGAGTTTGAGAGTGACTGTTAATGTGCATGGGGTTTCTTTTTGGGGTGATAAAAATGTTCTAAAACAGATTGTAGTGATGGTACCACAACCCTGTAAATATACTAAAAACCAATGAATTGTACATTTTAAAGAGCATAAATTGTAGGGTATGTGACATATCTCAATAAAGCTGTTATTTTAAAAAAAGAATATTTACATTCACACCCACAAAAATATTACACGGAAAACACGGGAATCTAGGATTTTGAAAGGTTTTTCTAAGTATTAATATTATAAAGATCTAAAAAATCATAAAATCATTTGACTAAAAATCTAAAACATCTATATGACCAAAAAAGGTATTAATATAAATGTCTCATTTAGCTGTCTGTATTCCCCAGCAGATAGCATCCTCCTAAAGTATCTTTTTCCTTGTTGTATGCTAAATCCTAGTGTTAGCTTATATAGTAGGTATAAATATTTGTTGACTAAATATTAGATAGTCCTCTTTATACTCTCCTTCATTAGGGTACTCATTTATGATCGACACAAGGAACTATAAAAGATTAATGCTTTTCAGAGTATCCTCTGTAAAAAGGCAAGGCAGAGTTATAAATCAGAGGAATTAAAAGGCCAACATGAGAGAATGAAAAGACAAGCCAGACTAGGAGAAAATATTTGTAAAAGACATATCTGATAAAGGACTGGTATCCAAAATATACTAAAAACTCTTAAAACTCAATAGTAAGAAAACAAGCAATTAAGAAAATGATCAAAAGATATGAACAGACACCTCACCAAAGAAGATATACAGATGGAAAATATGCCTATGAAAAAAATGTCCAATATCTTATGTCATTAGGGAACTGCAAATTAAAACAAGTTACACTACACACCTATTAGAATAGCAACAATGCCAAAAACTCAGAACATCAAATGGTGGTTGTGCATGTGCAGCAACAGAAACTCTTATTCATTGCTAGAGAGAAAACAAAATGGTACAGCCATTTATAAGCACTCTGGCAGTTTGGCAGTTTCTTACTAAACTAAACATATTCTTACCATATGACCCAGCAGTTGCACTCCTTGGTATTTACTTGAATGAGTTAAAAATGGACGTCCACACAAAAAACTGCACATGAATGTTTATAGCAGCTTTATGTATCATCAATACTTTGAAACAACCAAGATGTCCTACAATAGGTGAATGGATAAACTGTGGTACATCTGTACAGTAGAATACTATTCAGTGCTAAAAAGAAATGCGCTAGCAAGCCACAAAAAGACATGTGGGAAACTTAAATGCATATAGCTAAGTTATAGAAGCCAGTCTGAAAAGGCCATGTACTCTATGATTCCAACTATATGGCATTCTGGAAAAGGCAGAAGAGCCAGTGAAAAGACTAGTGGTTGCTAGAGATCTGAAAGAAGGGAGGAAGGAATGAATAGATGGAGAACAGAAGGTTTTTAAAGCAATGAAACTAGTCTCTATGATCTGCTATTAATGGTGGATACAAGTAATTATACATTTGTCAAAATCTATGGAATGTACAACACAAAGAGTGAACCCTAATGTAAACTATTAAGTACTTTAGTTAATGTATCAATATTGTATCAATATTGGCTCATCAATTGCAACAAACATAAGATGCAAGATGTTAATAATAGGGAAAGGGCAGGGGGCAGGAAGCTATTAATATGTGCAAAATACGTACTTTCTTTAAACTTAAAACTACTCCAAAAAAAATTTATCAATTTTAAACAAAACCAAAAAAGGGCAATATGGAAAGGTGTGGTGAAGTGCACAGGCTTTGAAGTCTGTTTACTTTGTGTTTGAATTTATTAATAGCAATGAAACCTTCAGCAAGTTATTTAACTCTTCTCACCCCCTCAGCTCTAAAGTTTATGGTCAATCCTTGTCTTGCAGATATTATAATTAAGCATCTAGTATATGTCTTATACAAAGCAAGTCATCAATATGTATTTGTTAATCTTCCTAGTTAAAATTTCAACTGTCACTTAGGAAACTCTCTGGTTTAACTTCTGGTATAGAGCAATAATAATCAGGCCTTTTCCTAACTTTTAAATTGTTTATTATTAAGCATCTGTCTGCAAATAAACAAATTTCCAAAAACGGACTGTAACAAATAGTAAAAATCAACAAAGAATTTCACATGGATTTGGACTATATAACACAATTTACATTTTCATGAACATATTGAACATTAAAGAATTGTCAATTTTAATAGCATATCCTGTCCTTCATAACTTTATGAGATGTGGAGTAGGTACAATCTCCATTTACAGCAGGCAAAAAGGAATTCAGATGATCTTTAGCCAAACTCGGTTTCAATTCTTTCAAATATTCTGTAAAGCTCTGAGATTATCATTTGATTCGAAATTATCTCTGAAGTCACAGAAGCTCACTGTGGTAAAATCAAATTTTCTTTCTTTTTGATTAAATGGAGAGATGTTATGTTTTAATAAAATCAGCCTGGAATAGGCTAATTATTCTTATTCTTTAGCACTCAATTGCACAATTAATATTTTTTGATGTTTTATTCTTTCCAGTAAAATGTTTTTTTAAAAAAAGTAAAAGCCTGGCACCATACAATTATTAAAGATTATGATGGATGCAGGAGAGGAAGAGATATGGAGTGGTTGAACTCTTTAAACACTAAAAATCCATTTTTGATAATCAATCTCTAAAAAAGTACCAAAGAAACTAATTTTCTCTTCTTGCAAACACATATTAAAAACTATAGTATTAGGAATATTTTTTAAGCCATAGATTACTAATTATTATCCTAAATTTTGAAAAAAATGTACATAAAGTAAGTTAATATATTATAAGAGAACTCAGTTCCAGAGTTCAAATATACTATTATCAATATTTAAAAGAATATTTATTTTTCCAATACATTGTAGTTCAGTGTACAGAAGTTATCATTTACTTCTGAAGACTGATGAGTGGAGTATGATAAATTGTAATTCTTGTATGTACTGCTTGTATGGCTACTGATTTTTTTTAGAATATTTGGAACTGTGTAGTCTGATTTCCTACAGGGAATAAAAAAAAAAGTCACAACCTTTACTCCTTTTCTGAAAACAAATCTGATATCTCACTTTAGAGATTTGAACATTTAGGCACCTTGGTAGGGAAGTAAGGTCAAAAAGCCCATTGAACTCATATCACCATACCAAAGTAACATTTGTATCTAACCTCTCTGTTGCCAGTAGTCCTAACATAACATTAAGCTATGAAAAGCAAAGAATTCACATCCAAAGAAAACAGAAACAGTAGTGGAATTTGTTTAGCACTGGGGCCAAGCCTGATTGCATCTAAATTAGGCTGTAGAGCAGATAGCATCTACGTACTTTGATGTTCCGAAAAACATAAAGCATATCTATACATTAGGTGTAGTAATAGACGCATGGGTAATAGAAAATATAAACAAAATTATGAGGGACAATTTAAAAAAATTCTACTTTCATGAAATTTACATAAGAACATCCTTGAGGGCCAGGCGAGGTTGCTCA
>VBSM01000483.1:520050-536311 GCA_008086735.1 Cheirogaleus medius
AAAAAAAAAAAAAAAAAAAAAATCCTTGAATGTGCAATGTGTATTATACTCTTAAAGATTCTATAACCAAAACTTAGACTAAAGATTTAAAAAATTAAGCCATTTACGACAGAATTCAAGATCCTTTCGTAAACTCTTCTGTTTGACTAAAATATTTTTTTGTTGTCTTTAAGTAAAACTTTACAAATATCATCCACTCCATCAGTCATCCTGATGGTGCAAGGAATACCCATAACATGACAAAGCCCCTAGAGTTAATTTTAGACAAAGTAGAAAGATTCCTGGCTCTATATATAATCTGGTGATTTAGGCGGCATATGAATGTTAATCATGATGTGACAGATCAGACTTCAAATTCTTTACTACTGGACTAGGATGGCTGCAAAGACGAAAGTCAGGTCAGGATAAAGGAGAAAAACTGCAAATATCATTTTTTTCCATTTCCAACAAGGCGACAGGTAACACCTGAGCTTTGGCATAAGGGATTTGGGAAGAATCAGTTCAGGAGTCCATGGGAGGTTGAGGTGTGCTTGTTGACAAGTTTTCTCTGCCCATGAACTTTAGCCTAGATGTTAATGCTTCCAATTGGGGCAACCCCAGCGGGGGGAATCCAGGGTCCACCAACAGGCGCGGAGAGGGTGACCTCTGCCCTGCTTTAGCATGAGAAAGCAGATGAGAGGCGGGAGGGGCGAGGTGCCTACAACCTCCAGGTGTAGCCCCGTCTGTTTCGCCCTAACTCCTCCACTTTCCTCCACTTATCCCCACCCGAAGTTCCCTCTTACCCGGGCAGGACAGCTTGGCTAGTGGCACCAACATGCTCAAAGTCACCAGGACTCTTGGTCGGACACAACGGAAGGACTGTCTGTTGCTCGCCGCGGGCGCCGGACCTCTACACCGCGGGGGGCGCCATCACCGGCAGGGAAGCAAGAACCCCTCCGCGGCAGTCTGCCTCTTGGCTCAGCCGAGCTCTCTAGATTCACAGCGTTCCCGCCTCCTTCTCGCTCTGCGCCGGCGCCATGCATGACGCGGACTGCCAACAGAGGCTTCCGGGTCATGTACCAAACACAAAAAGGAAAAGAGACTCCAAGTCCCGGCACGCCCAGGCGAGGTGAGGAGGCTGGAGGGCGGCGGCAGGAGCCCACGAATCCCGTAGCACAACGCACGCGCAGTGGAAGGCGGCGCGGCGCGTATGGCATCCTGGGAGTTGTAGTCTTCTGCGTAAGCGCCCTCCGAGCCCGGCTGGAGGTGTGCGGATGAAGGCTGAAATGACTGACATCCGATTGGCTGTCTCCAAAAATGAAAAGTCTTTGTGGTCCTGGGCTGAAGACCCACGAGGAGACGGGGCGGGATTTCGGGCCGCAGGAGGCGGGGCCTCTGGGCTTTGGGCGCGAGCGGTTGAAAAGACAGTTGGTATCGGTTCGGCTGCTCTGGTTAGATTCCGCGGTCCCAGCTCGTCCCCATGGCTGACCCTGAGGAGTTGCAGGTTTCCTCGCCGCCCCCGCCGCCTCCGTCTTCTCCTTCGTCTTCAGACACTTCTTCAGCATCTTCGCCGGGCGTCCCGGTGAGTTTGGGCTGGCCAGTTCGGAGCAGGAGCAGCAGCGGGACAGTGGACCCGCTGGACGAAGTGGAGCTGCAGATCGGAGACGTGAGTGTCTTGTCGCCCGACGGGTCCCGGACCGCGTCCCCGCTCGGCGCTTCTCGGAAGACAGACAGCTGCAGGGCCCGGGAGGGGCGGGGAGTCCGCTCACTCGGCCCCGCGACTGACCCTTCTCCTGCCTACTGAGGACGTGGGCGGGATGGGGAAGGATGCCAGCCGCTAAAGTGCCACCCCACCCGAGGATTCTGCCTATAGATTCAGTATTGAGGCATTAAGGGGCTGTCCCTCCACCACGCACTTTTTTTTTTTTTGGTCTTGCCTTCTGGTTTCAATCATCCCCAGTAACCCGAAACCACACAGTTCTGCGCCGCTTGGTTCTCTCTGCCCCCTCCTCTCTTATGGAAGAACGGTTTTAACTGCATGGGTTTGCCTCGCTGCCTGTTGGTGCTTAGGATCAGGCTGCGATTTCTTTACGTGGGACTTAGAGCCTGCTGTTCTAGTTGGCCACCTGCCCAGAGCCAGCTGATAATGCTGTTTGCTGTTGTCTGCCTCAGGCTTGCTTCGCACTGGACCCAGCTTGGAGGACTTAGTCATGTTGATTGGCCTCGTTAACGGTTTCGCGCAGGACTCCTCCCTGTTACTGCTAGAATGCATAATTAGTCTGGACGGTTTCTGTTAAATCTCGAATTCCTGGAAACTAGCACCCACCTCCCTACCCCTAACTCACACACCACTGGAGGCGGGGGGAAGGGTACGGGGGCACAGTCACAGTTTCTGTATCTATGGATTCTTGAGTGGGTCAAGTGGAATGAGGTATGTAGGGTGTAACCTTTCTCGGGAGAGCTTTGTGTAATAGACTTTTCTTTGCAGACTGAAAACCGGGGAATGAACTCGATTATCTCATTGATCGACAAGTATTTGGTTTTTTTGTTTTTTTTTTTAAAGATGACTAAGGGTGTTGATGCAGCTTTTATTTTTGCAGAACAAGACTGGTTACAAGTAAATATGTAGAAATGAAGTGCTGATGTGTTATCTAGGAACAATGTTATTGTATATCGTAGGTGAAGAAAACGTGATTAAAAAAGTGAATTTTCCACCAAGAACTGGATATTTTCTGCATTTGTGTCTGATTTTGTTGATATTATTTGATAGAGCTCAGAGTATCTGTTCTTTGAGCTATACATTTTCATTGTCTAAAGTGTTGGCAGCTAAACATAGTGGAACTGTTACTCAAATATCGGTTAAGCGTTGGTTATGATTAAGTCCTTCAGATACTTCTGGTATGTAGTGTCAACGGGTCCAAGTCATCTTATTGAGCTCAGTGAGACTCTAGTATATTTTCAATTAAAACAAAAATACTGACTTGTCATGTCTCATACATATTGGATATTTTTCCAGCAGACATTTCCTCAAAGTTTACTTAATGTCAAAGAATTTCTTAGGTTCCTTGAAAGAGCCAATGTTTCAATTTGAAAATGTGTTACTTTTAAAGAAAATAACTCGGGCATTAGATTCAAGGCTTTAAGCTATTTATAGACTATTTATAAAATGAGAATTTTAAAAATAAACCTGTTTGACATTTTTTCCCTCTAATTTCAGGCAGCATTTTCATTAACCAAACTTCTTGAAGCCACATCTGCAGTATCAGCTCAAGTGGAAGAGCTTGCCTTCAAATGTATGGAAAATGCACGTTTCCTTAAAACATGGCGGGACCTCTTGAAAGAAGGCTATGATTCTTTGAAACCTGACAACTGATTTGACATGCTTAGTTGTTTAATGACTGTAATAATTCATACTTCCTCATACGTGATATTTGCACATTACTACATGTATAGAATAATCTCTTTTCAGTTTTGTATACTCAGAATGAAATTTTTCTTGAATTTTGTGAAAATAGAATACTGATGTTATTTTTGATGCTGGCCAGTACTTGTTTATCCTTAAATACTTTCTTCTCTCTAAACTTTCATAAAATCCTTTATGAAAGTTAATTTCATCAGTAAATGGTTAATATTAATAGTGCCACAGTGCTACCAGTAGCAAACTAGGTTAAGACCATTATTTGTTTTGCAACAAGATGCTAAGAATGGCAGAATTTGAAGTTGCGCTTTATCTTATGGACCAAAGAAGGTAACTTTAAGGTCACCAATCATAGATCCCACTTCATTAGGCTATGTTTTCTAGAGACAGTGATTGTTTTTTGTTTACTTCTGTAACTACAGCACTTAAAAAAGTGTCACACAACACTCAAATGTTTGTTGAATGAAGGAGTTGACAAACATAATTAAAAGCTATGTTTTCTTCCTATATTTAGCATGAAGATTGTTTCTCTAAAAAAATGTATGAATTAGAACTTCATTGACTTGAAGGAAAGTGTTCTCTTTTTTAATGGGAATTTGAATTTTGATGATAGCTTTTTTAAATACATTATAAAAATTTTTTGTCCTATGACTTTTTTGAAAAAGTCTTTACTTCAGAAAATGAAAGACTGTCTAGAAAGAATGCATATTTTTTCTCTATTTATTTCTATGGTTAACTGCTTTTATAGTTTTTTGTATTTGATATTTTTGTATCTTTGATTGCTGTCTTTAAAGTGCCTTATCAAATGTATGGCTCTGTGCTGTTACGTTTGGAGCTTTACAAGTTGTTTACATAGTAATTCTAAGGGAGTTTCTTTGTTTCCAATGTATCAAATTTAAATGATGTGATTGTTTTCATATTATTTGACCTTAGTGACAGTGTTCTATTTTGTTCTGTATCTTATGTTGCTTTTTTGGTGGTTTGTGTCATATGTCAACAGTTAAGCTAACTAATTCTCTACTGTATATAACTTCTGAACATCTTTGATATGACATCTTAGTTCTCTGTAAATATGGAGATGTGTACAGAACTATATTCTAAAGCCCTTGAATAATGGGGCTATGAAAGGGGACAGATGGATGGGCAAAGAATAGTTTTGTTTAGCATATTAGATCATAGTTCTTGATTAATTTTCTAGTGTGATTTTTATACCAATGAGAGGCATATTTCAGTATTAGAAAAATTTTTTCATATATCCTGACATTGCAATTTTTTAAATGTGCAAAAATCAACTTATTAAAAGCAAATCTTATTTCCATTTCTTTGGGTTCATTATTTTAAAACTTTTTATTGACATATTTTAAATATATGGGAAAGGTGAATGATTTAACAAACACCCAGGTATTCCTGCCATGCAGATTTAATAAATATTAGCATTTGGCTATATTTTCTTCAGATATACATATATGAATGTAAATGTTAGATACATTTGAAACTTGCTTTGTTACCTCTTTGATCCTATCCCCTTTCTCTTTCCCTAGAGGTAACTATTATCCTGGAGGTGGATATTCTAGTTTGTGTTTTATATTTTTAATACATATGTATTCAAAGCATTACAAAATGTCTTATGTATGTTGTAGCCAGCCTCTAGGTGGCGCCAGTGATGTCCTGCCTCCTGGTCTTCATGCCCCTGTATAGTGCTGAGTTGTGTAACAACCAGGATATTGAGGAAATGCACTGTGTGATTTCTGAGGCCATTTCTTGCTCATTTTTCTAATTTGTCTTTTCCTTGTCAGTCTGTAGATGTTACATATTTTGAATACTAATGATATGTTATGAATGTTTCAACTATTTTTTGCAGTCTGGTTTGTCTTTGTATTTTTTACATGATGTACACTGTATGTGTTAATAAACTTGCTTGTTTTTCTCTTGTTAATCTGTCTTTTGTTACAGAGGTCTGTCCCAGTGATGAATTTATGAGAGTTAAGGAGAAATTCTATTTCCCTGAAAATTTTAACATTAAAAATAATGTGTTTGGTTTCAAAAATTCTGAGTACAAAATATGTGCCAGGCACTCTGTTAGGAGCTTTATAAACATTTCATGTAACTATGAAAATCATCTCTTTGAGAAAAGTGATATTATTACTGTTTACAGAATAGAAAATGGAGGCTGAGATAAAATAATTTGCCTGTAAGTCTCTGACACCAAAATTGGTATACTATACCATATCTAGCCAGCTAGCTCTTAGACTTATTAATATTCAAGTTTATCCATTTATTTACTCATCTCTAATGGTTAATTTTAAGTGTCAACTTGACTGGGCCACAGGTGCCCAGATATTTGTTCAAACATTCTGGATTTTTCAGTAAGGATGTATTTGGATGAGATTAATGTTTAAATCAGTAGACTGAGTAAAGCAGATTGCCTTCCATAATTCAGGTCGTCCTTATCCTATCAGTTAAAGGCCTGAATAGAACAAAAGGCTGACCCTCCCCTAAGCAAGGGGAAATTCTGTCTTAGACCATGAGCTTTTCCTGTCTGATAGCTTTTGAACTGGGACATTGGCTTTTCCTAGTCTTATAGTAGCCTGCCAGCCTTTGGACTCAAACTGGGACATCAGCTCTGCAGATTTTTATACTTGCCAGCATCCATAATCACAGATAATTCCTTATAATCTCTTTATTCATATGCATATATATGTTTCTATGGAGAACCCAGATAATACACCATCCCAAAATAGAATATTAGTGCTAGTAACTGTATAACATTCAGTTTTTGTCTCTGAGATTATGTTGTTTTTTTTAAATTCTAAAAACCAATAAAAATCGCTTGAACAAATTAGAACTAGAGGTACAGAGAGTTGTTGGAAGACTATTGCAAATATCCCAATGAGACATGATGTTGACCCAAATTAAAGTATTGGGAAGTGGGATGAAGAGAAGTGGATGAATTTATGTGTGTGGGGTAGTATCAAGCCGTGGAAGTGGGTGAGATTGCCATGCTCTGTAGATAAGGAAAAGGCTTAATGAGAGTGAGACTTCTAGTGAAAAATGTCCTGGAAAAAAGGAGCAACTTAGTAAAAATCAAATTTGTGGTTTTTTTTTTTTTTTAAATTTGTGGTTTTTTGAGGTCTCTTACTTAGAGTGGGTCAGTCCATCTCATTTAAGTATCAATTCACTTACTACTTAGTGTGTCAAGTAAAGTTCATGACTTCACGATTCCAGCTGCATATTCCCCCTTCACTTTTGTTCTTTGCCTTCAACTTTATTGGTGTCTAAATTGCTTTGATTTAGCCAGTCATTACTTGGGAGAGATTATATATTAGCATGATGAATTGGTAGTTCTTTAACGAAAAATGGTAAAAAATGAAAGTTGAGATTTTCCTGATATATAGTTTAAATTTTGAAAGAACTTTATCTTGCTTGATTTAGAGGATTGATCTAAAGCATGGTCCAAGAATTTTGGACCAAAGTTATATTTCTAAGAGAGAAAACCTTAACACAAATCTGGGTTAATTTAGTGCTTTCTGTGTGCTTTCTATGGAAGTCAGTAGGAGCTAGTATGTGTCATACACTGCATTGGTAATTACTCATCAAATTAAATTAAATAGAAGTTACTTTATTTGAAGAGGTGGAAGGGTGGAAGAGTGAGTGGAATGAGTAGACAAGAAGCCAAATGGACTCTAGAAAATCATTTGAAATATTTTAAATGCTAAGGGAAGTTTCAGATGTATATTTTATAAATTCACTACATTACTAAGACCCTTTAACAGGTTAGAAACATGATTTTTGTAGGATTAAATTTTCTCTGTCCCATTTTCATAATTATTGCTTTTATTCTTTTTTAGATACCCTTTAAGAAGAATATTTTCCTATTTTATTACTTAATATTAGTAATAAGACTTCTAAATAATAAATAGCTCAAATGCTTATTATAAAAGAATTTAAAATGTTTTTATTTTTATAAGTTTTTTATTATTTTTTGTAGGCTATTTTTAAAAATTTTGCACTCTATTGTAATAAAAATATAAGTAGTTATATTATTGAATATTATAAGAACTATAATTTTCTATTATGTTCTGAGTTTTATTGAAAATATACCACATTCTTCATGTAGAAAACTTATTGGGATCATTCCAAGTAAAAACAGAAAGAACCCCAAACAATCATGTTTTTAATAGAATTAAATTTCAAGTAATTTATTTTAGAAATAAGTCTATACAATTATATACTCAATGAATGCATTATGTTTCTGATTCCAGTATTTTCATGTTCCAAACATTTCCAGTATTTAAAACTACCTGAAAACATTTTTTTCCTGTTTAAAGTTTTCAAATTATGAAAGCAAAAAATTCCAATAGACCAGAGAAGAACAACTAGCTCAAAAGTTACTATCTCATGTACTGGCTGTGCCAACAGAAGGTAAAGCCATCTCTTGATGCCAACTATTTTCTCCTCAGAGTGAAACATATATACACAAACCTTTCCTTCCTGAGTCAGTGCATTCTAGCTCTTCTTTGTTTTTCCTTTTAACTGCTTTATTGAGATATTTCACATACCATAAAATTCATCCAGTACAGTTCAATGGCTTTTAGTATAATCATAGAGTTGTTTATCCATCAACACAAACAATTATTTTTTGTTAGCCCAGGAAGATACCCTGCACTTCGTAGCCATCACCCTCTCGATCCCTCGCCCCCTAATAATCTCTAATTTACTTTCTGTTTCTATGAATTTGCTTATTCTAGATATTTCACGTAAGTGGAATCATACAGTATTTGTCCTTTTATATCTGGCTTATGTTACATTCTTCATGTTGTAGCATTATCAGAACTTCATTTCTTTTAATACTGAATAATATACCATTGTATGTGTATATGCCACACTTGTGTAGCCATTCATCAATGGATGGGCACTTGAATTGTTTCCATCTTTTGGCTACTGTGAATAATGCTGCAATGGAAATTTGCATACAAGTGTCAGTGTCTTGTTTTCAATTCTTTTGGGTTTGTATCTAGGAGTGAAATTGCCAGGTCATATGGTAATTCTATTTTTAATCTTTTGAGGAACTGCTGAACTTTTTTGCAGCAGCTGCACCCTTTTACAATCCCACAAGCAATGTTCAAGGCTTCAGTTTCTACACATCCTCTCCAAGGCTTGTTATTTTCAGATTTTGGGTTTTGGTTTTTTTTAACCACTTCGGTACCACGCTCACCAGCCACGAAACCTTGCCCACAGCCGGCACTCATAGTTCCCACGATAGTTTGTGCTGTGCATTGACGACGACTCCGTTTTGCTCTTGTGTGATGAGGAAAGCTTTAAAGCGCTGAAAGCTTGTTTTTACTTTACAGGCAGCTTTACTTGTAATGTAAATCAGAATAGGTAACATATACATATATGTTTTCATTACGTTATTTTTACATGTTCACAATTTTATTTTGATAAATGAAAAATTAGAAAAGTCATATCGCGGCTTTTGGCTAATGTCAACGCTCGGCTGTGCGCCTTCATATCACGGCTGTCAGCTAAAGTCACTGTGCGCGTTCATCTGTGGCTATCGACTATAGTCAACGCTCGTACCGAAGTGGTTAACAACTCTCCTAGTACATAGGAAGTGTTATCTCATCGTGGTTTTAATTTGCATTTCTCTAATAATTAGTGGTGTTGAGCATCTTTTCATGTCCTTATAGGCTATTTGTTTATCTTCTTTGGAGAAATGTCAATTCAAGTCCTTTGCCCATTTTTCTTATTATTTTGTTGTTTTTGTTGGGTCATAAGAGTTTTTTATATATTTTAGATATTACGCATTTCTCCAATATATGATCTGCAAATATTTTCTTCTATTTTTCTAGGTTGTCTTTTTCACTTTCTTGATAATGTCCTTTGATGCACAAATGTTTCTAATTTAGTTGAAGTCTAATTTATCTATTTTTTTCTCTTTTGTTGCTCATGCTTTTGTTGTCATATCCAAGAATCCGTTGCCAAATCCTAGGTCTTGAAGATTTACCCCTATATTTTCTTCTAAGAGTTTTATAGTTTTAGCTTTTATCCTTGGGTTGTTAACTCATTTTGAGTTAATTTTTGTATATGGCATGAAGTAGGAGTCCAACTTTATTCTTTTACATGTGAATATCCAATTGTTCCAGCATCTTTTGTTGAGAAGACTGTTCTTTATTCATTTGGTTGTTTTGGCACCCTTGTTGAAAAACAACTAACTGAATACATGAGAATTTATTTTTGGATTCTCAATTCTGTTCCATTCATTGAAATGTTTTTCCTCATTCTGGCTTTTCTGATTCACTTCTTTGCTGTACTTCTGCTCTCCTACTCCAGTCCTGAATGAGGATGCTCATTTAAAGCAAAAAGAAAGTTGAACAGGAGGTGACAAAGAAATAATTATTTTTGAGTTTATAGCAAAGCATCTTTTTTTCATAGTCATAGATCTTATATTGGCTCTCAAGTGTATGGAGACTTAAAGAGAGATAACATGGATCCTTAAAACAGAATATCTATATTTTGCAAGCAATCAGACATTTTCTGTGATGCTATGCTATTTCACTGAGTATTCCAAACCTTAAACCTGTATTTAAAAGTGCCTATGATTCTTATGTTTGCTAATACGTATGACAGACAAAGCTCTACTTTAAACTAGGAGCTGCAGATGGACTTTGTATATAGTCTTTTGTAGTTAAAGACAATCTACAGATTAAAAAGGTTCTGTACTGTCTACTTCCAGGAATTTACCACTGTACTATGTGTAGAGTGGGTACTCGATAAACACATGTTAGAAGAATGAATGAATCTCTCTGAAGTAGACTTCTCTTAATTTCCTATGCAAAATATGTACTCATATATACATATTATCAATATAATTACTTTCTCGTATATGAGCATTAGTAACTTTTATTTTTCCCCATTTCCTTGTAAGCTAATTTATCTTAGCCATTATTATAAATTATTAATATCATGGTATTCATTTCATACCAGTAAATCCCTCCTGAAGTACCCCACAGTATACTCTGTGAAGAAATGGGTTTCAGAATCAGTTACGAATAGGAATTAAGTCTAGTTGATTGAGAAATTAGTGACATTTCACAAGGGTCTGTGAAAACAGCCCGCTTCATTAACTCAGGTGACATCTCCTGCAGTGGCCACATTTCTACCCAGATGAATGATGGGGCATATGTTTTCTGACTTCCTTTGCTGTCAATAGATCTTCTTTGTCTGTAATTGTACCAAAGCTGGTGGATCATTTCTTTGAATGGTCTTGTGGTCAGAGTATACAGAATTGGGTTCAAAGCACTGTTGATAGGAAGAATAAAAATCACTACCCAAGAGGTTATGGTACCTGGAAGAGAAAAATGAAGTAGTTTTAGTGTTTATAGATGTCTACAAGGTATAGAAACCTCCTTTCCTTGGTTCTTCCACCCCAACCCCCTTTTGAGTCATAATTTTTTTCCTTTGATGTCACATAATTCAATACCAAGTCTATATGTGTTTCCAGGATGTTCTTCCAGAGTGCCAGTGTGTGGGGAGTGCTGGTGCTGCAAAAGAACAGGGTTCTTTGCTAATGGGTTTTCCTTGAATACGTCAACAAGAGTATTCCATTAGGTAGAAATATTTTCCATAAAGTGATTTCACATTGTTATGATTGCATTTTAGGAAGAATCATATTGTTGAGTATTTAAATTATAGCTTTTCAAATGTTTTAATTACTAGATAGTGCACATAGTATTTCTGAGAATATGTAGAATTATCTTTAATAGATTTCATTTCTGCTATTTGATTTTAAAAATAGGTATGCATTTTTGGGCTTTTGACCAGATATTTATTTTAGCAAAAACATTTTTGGCTAAATCCACTTTAAAAATCACCCTAGTAAATATGCAAGTACCAAGTACTCAAGTTTTTGTTATAATTTAAATGATGCTATCGTTCCTCTTTTTGTTATTCATAAAATGTAAGATACTATCACCATCATCCATGGGATAGACCAAAATTAAAATTATGTATATATAAATTTTAAAAATGTGAATATATACTGCACTACATATATGATTAACAGGATTTTTGCACATGTTTTATTGTGGTAAAATACACATAACAAAAATTATCATATTATCCATTTTTAAATGTATAGTTCGGTGGCATTAAACACATTCACATTGTTGTGCAACCATTACCACAATCTCTAGAACTATTTCATCTTCCATTCTGTCTATGAATGTGACTACTCCAGGAACCTCATATAAGTGGAATCAGAAAATATTTGTCCTTTTAAGTCTGGCTTGTTTGACTTAGAACCATATCTTCAAGGTTCACCCATATTATAGCATTTGTCAGAATTTCCTTCCTTTCTGAGGATGAATAATAATCCACTGTGTTTATATACCACATTTTGTTTATGCATTTATCCATCTATGGACACTTGTGTCACTTCTACCTTTTGGACATTGTCAATAACGTAAGTGTACAAATATCTGCCTGATGCCCTGCTTTCAATTCTTTTGGGCATTTTTCCAGAAGTTGGATTGTCAGATTGTATGGTAATTCTGTGTAATTTTTTGAGGAACTGCCATATTGTTTTCCACAGCAGCTGTACCATTTTACATTCCTACCAGCAGGAAAAAAAAAGTTTTGGTGAGGACCTCCAAATCCCCACCAAAACTTGTTATTTTCTTCCCCCCGCAATAATAGTCACCCTAATAAATGTGATGCACATTATTTTTAAATACCAAATGTGTTTGCTTCTATTTCTCTCTCATATTCTGGGATGATATTCTCTAAATTGCATGCATTCCAGGAAGAAACATTTCATATATTCTTAAAAAAATGAAATAATTATAATTGTTTTGGCCTGTTTTCCTTTCTGGTCATCATAAACATGTTGATTATCAGAATTTCAACACTGGGTAATTTGTTTCAGTCATTCATTATTCTTTTGTTCCAATAATAATTGTGTCATTAGGCATTTATGGAAAAAAATGAAACAGTTTCTTCCCACTAAACATTATTGATGAGCAGAGCCTAAAGTACATATAATCCTAACTTATAATTCTTGAAATTGGTTAATGTTGAGGATCTTAATTGTCTTTCTTAGAAGAACACTGCACAAATAGATTTATTATTTCTTTACAGAAAAAAAATTGTACCTGGTATTTCTACTTGAAGCAGTGAAAGAAATTTTAGCACAAAAATAGGTATCCAGCATAATGCATCAGTAAATACAATAAAGAAAAAACGTTTGGCAAGTATCATCTCTTTTTTAACTTGATTTGGTATTTCAGTTGCTGTTATGGCGCTTTGATGAACACTGTAAAACATGCTTCCATAGGAAAAAACTATGATGATAAATGCCACCAAGTTAATACCTATTTAGAACACAAGGAATATTATTAGTGTAATGAACATTTTTTTCAAAACATATAAGTAAAACATATCCTTAGGTACTATTATTAAAGGGGCAAAAAACATAGCATGCATTTTTTTGTTCTAAATAAAGAATTACTAAGGTGCACAAAAATAATGAATTTTTTGAGTTGAAGTTTATTGAATGAATAATGATGAAATGCTTAACTTTAAAATGGCAATTTAAAATTAAATGATAGTAATTCAATAAATATTCGAGCCTTTAAACTTTCTAGTATTAGTGATATTTTTTTCAAAATGGAATTACTTTGTGCTGTGCTTTGAGAATATTTTTACATTGCTGGTTTAGAACAGTTGTATGTACACTCTTAAGCCAAAGATGTGTGTGGCTACACACAAGAATTTGAAAAGATAATAAATACCACGATGTTTATATTATAAAGGCAAAGAGCCTATTTATATTTGGCTTAGTATTTTTAGGGTGAATACAAGAAATATAAGTGGTTAGTGCTTTTTATTAGGCTGTGTCGGGTTGGAATTTATATGATAAAGGTATAATTTTGGGGAAAAAAATCCCTGTTGGGGACGCTAATAGAATTCACCCCCACCCTTACTGAGAAGAACTGATTAGAAGATCTGAAACAACAATTTTTGAGCATTAGAAGGCATAATGAGTTTCATATTGTGAGTTATTCCAGCATTTGAATGAAGGGACTTGTAACATAGAGATTCTTACCAAGAAAAATTGTCACTGAATAAATCTGGGCTCCAATACTTTCCGTAACTTCTGAATGAAGAGGGAAGCATACTCCATTGGTGCCATAGTAGTTTCTGAAAAATTCTTTATTACTTAGTGGAATGAAAGCCACTATAAACCCAATAATCCAAATGAGAATCAGAACTGTAATTGTTCTGCATTTTCCAGGCCTCAAGCATCTAAAAGGATACACAATGCAGATGTATTTTTCCAATGTCAGAAATGTTAGAAGTAAAACTGATACTTCTGTGGACAGAATGGCCAAAGACCCCACGAGCTGACAATGAATACTCTCCATCCACAGCTGTGCGTGCTTATTGTATTCTCCACGAAATTTTAGGTCGAAGGCTCCGATCACAAATAAATATATTCCCATTAGGCAGTCGGCACCTAGAGGGGTCAGGAAGTTTCACAAATTTAGAAAAATAAATAGGTATAATGGAATTATTAATAAACAATAATAGTTTTAGTATTAGGAAAAATAGTGAAGTTTTTTCTACCTTGGGAAGGGGTAATTTTTATTATCCTAAGAATTCATTTATGGATGAGGACCTATTCATCAACTCTTTCTGGTAACCGCTCTCATAGCACTCTCTACAGTTAATTATGTAATCATTTCTTCGTTTTCCTTTAAAATGCAAGTCTATAAGTGCGGAGATATTGTCTATTTTGTTCTCCATTCTAGACCCATTCCCTAGAAGTGTTAAATAAATGAATAAAATGCAATTATGTTGAGCATTCAATTAGGGACCTAGATGAGGATCACATTATTTGGTTCAGCGCTTCCACTGAGATTCTTCCAGCTCAATAAGCTAAAGATATCACCCCAAATCTCAGAGAAAGTAATTCAGAAGTTCCTGTGATAGAGTAATGACTATGAATTTTGAAGCCTATAATTTAGAAGATATGAATAATTATGAACTGCTCTGCAGTTAGTACAATTTTGAGGGGCTTAAATGACTCACTAGAGCTGGTCTAAGCAAAATTGTTTTGTCTGCTTCTCTCTTTCTATTTTTACATCTTTCTCAGTCTCTTTTTAGGCTCTCCCATCCCGAACATTAGCTCTCAATGTGATACCCTACTTGGCATATTTGCTTTTTAAACTAACACTACATATCAGAAAGGAGGTGAGATTATTTTTTCGAGTGTGCAAGTATTCTATACCAAATCCCTAAAATCACTGTATAAATTATAAAGTTGACCCTAATCCTTTAACTTGGAAGTTATATTCTAGACTTCACCAGGGAAATCAAATTTACCCCAAATTTTGCAACTAACAATACAATTTCTGAATTCTATTTATTTTGTAACTGGCAGTGGAAAAAACAATTAGACAGACTTTGAACAAGGGTGAGGGTAGTATATGAGACAGCATACATAAAAAAGTGGAACATAGAGTAGATTGAGCAATATGGATAAATTCTAGGCCACCTGACTCAGACTACAAATGTCCTGAGGACTGGTGTCTTGCTTATTTCTTTTGTAGTGCCTATTTAACATAATACTTTGCAATCATATTTCAGTAACTTTTTAAAAAGGAATTAATACAATCTGAAAGCATTTTCTTATTTACATATTTCAGGTTATGAATGGAAAAGATTCCAGTGTCTTAGAAAGCAGAAAAACAACTAGCTATTAAGTCAATATCTATGAACTGGACATGCACACAAAAAAGTAAATACAGCTCTGATGTAAAAATGTGACCATAGAAGTTTGCAATTTTATTTGTAGTAAAAGATTTTAGATGCTTTAACAAAATACTGTGCCTTCAAAACTGCTATATGAGAGCAAACTAATGAATGAGAGTTTCACTAACCTGTGTAGGTGATAGCATTTTCTTATTTTAAAAAATTATTTCTTTCTTATCACTAAAGTAATTCTATTTTCATCATAGAAAATATAAAAACAACATACAAACTAAAAGGAGAAAAATGTTAAATCTCATAATTCTACCACTCACAGAATTTATTTTCTAATAGCACTGCTTTTTTGTATTTCAAAACAATAATTACTCTTCAATCAGGAAATACTCACAGCAGAGAGAAATGATTGACATGGCATGCAGCTTGTTCTCAGACCTGATATAAGGTCGCATACAAATGACAAAAATGTTTCCAAAGCAGGTAACTGCAGATACAACCCACACAAATACTCTCTGAATGATGCTTGCTAAGAGATTCTCCAGAGATGAAATTCCATCCGTGTTTGGTTTACAGCTGCGAACGTGAGGTGCATATCCACAATACTGAAATTTCTTAAAATATCTGGTGTACAAATAAAAGGTAAAATAAGATTTTAAATTCAATTCAGTGTCACCATACATTAATATTGGTTGTCTACATTATCTCTGTAGAAAGAAAATGTTTTAATAGGAGACTCAGAGGAATGTAAAACAATAGAAATTCTGGAACTTTAAACATGAATTTAATTCTCATTAACTTGATTTCACTGTAAAAGAATGTGTGGGTGAAAATAACAAATAGGCATAATGAACATACAAGTGTTAGACATGTATTAGAATATAAACTGTTAGCATGTGATCAACAAAATGAACCTATTCAGAGAAACTTTCATTGGGTTTTCAGAGTCTAGCAAATGTAAATGCACGTTACATAACTCCTATGGTGCTGCAACTTTTCTTGCCTTTTAACCCTCAGGGAAAGAGTTAAATGTTTTCTCCTCTGTGCTCCTATGACTTTTCTGTTATAGAGGTTACATTGCTATTTGTAACTACTTGC